>JAAAKG020137723.1:0-12831 GCA_010014905.2 Druon quercuslanigerum
GAGGTGCCAAGCTTTCTCTAGTTAATAACCTAAAAAGCATCCCTGCGTGTAAACAATATGCTAAAACTCTTGCGGGGGAAATGCAGAAGGCGGTCGTTCTTGGGTCGCTCCGTGTCCTCAAGGTGCACGAGATTTTTTCCGGATCGCCGTATTGATTCCGTCACAAACTGTAACCACCTATCTCATGGTAGTGAGACGCGGTTATGGCTGAAAGTTTTGTAAATGATATACCACGTTTTCAAATCATGCACGACTTTCTGTAAAATAATGAACAGATTGTTTTTTGAAGAAAGGGTATCTACTAGCAAGTGCACAACGTTCTAATATATTAGAATTTATTTAATTTCATATTTCTAATACTGACAGAGAAAGTCAAACTAGATTCTTTATATGGGGACTTGCCCAAATTTAATTCAATTTTTCTAGAATTGAAAAATCTTATAAGAACGTTCAAATTATAATAAATTGAGAAGTAGTAAATTATAAATCGCAAAATAGGTAATAACTGCGGGGAAATATTACACAGAATGAAATAAGGATTTGCTTATTAGCCATTGCTGAATTTGTTCCCATTAGTTTTTAGTTTAAAGAAATTACAATTTAATTTAAAACATAAAAAATTTCAGGAAAATATCATCATTAGTCAACATGTTCGGTGAATTTTTGCAAATTCTGCTGCTTTTATTTGCATTTTCAAACTGCCTAATAAAAGCAGATCAAGAGCCAGAATATCTGGAAACATTTGAACCAACTTGGCAAAGCTTAGATAATCGAAAGTTGCCTTTGTGGTACGATGAGGCTAAATTTGGAATTTTTATTCACTGGGGAGTTTTCAGTGTTCCCAGCATTGGCTCTGAATGGTTTTGGAAAAGCTGGAACAGTATGTTATTTTATTTGCAAAATTAGCCAACAGTTTTAAAATGAACACTTTAAAAAAAACATGTGCATCAATTTAAAATTGGTTAAAATCAGAAGGGTTTTAAATACTGAAGCTACGATATTTAAATCTTTACACTTTGGAAAGGCATAAAAATTTGAAAGTTTCTATGTTTGAAAGTCTTAAAATTTTTAAGAGCTTCTAAAGTTAAAAGACATTTTTGATTTGAACATGCTACTTCCAAATCGTACATCAATTTTATGCTTCAATATTCAAGGCTTTTCTTTTTAAAAAAGACAATATTTTGGAAATTAATGTAATTTAAATGTAAAATATGGAAACACCATTTTGTAATGCTCCAAATAATTTTCAGGGAAAACCAATATGACTGTAGAATTTATGAAAAAAAATTATCCACCAAATTTTACTTATCAAGACTTTGCCAAAGATTTTACTGCCGAATTTTTTAATGCTACCCAATGGAGTGAAATTTTCAAGGCATCAGGAGCAAAATATGTCGTTTTTACTAGCAAACACCACGAAGGATACACTATGTGGCCCTCAAAATATTCCTTCAGCTGGAATTCTGTTGATGTAGGACCAAATCGAGATATAATAGGTATACTTCAAATTGTATGAATAAATAATCTACATATTGTATTGGATTTGAATCTAAGCAAATTAAAAAAAATTATTAATTGCAGGTGAATTATCAACAGCGATAAGAATCAACTCGAATTTAAGATTTGGACTCTACCACTCTCTTTTCGAATGGTTTAATCCACTTTATATGGAGGACAAAAACAATAATTATACGACCAACACCTTCGTTACTAATAAGGTCATTCCGGAATTACATGAACTCGTTGACCTTTATAAGCCGGAAATAATTTGGTCTGATGGAGAATGGGAAGCTCCAGATACTTACTGGCAATCGAAAGAATTTTTAACATGGCTATTTAACCGCAGTCCTGTTAGGGAAACTGTTGTTGTAAATGATAGATGGGGTTCTGAGGCTTTGTGTCATCACGGCGATTTTTATACGTGTCAAGATCGTTATAATCCTGGTAATCAAGAGAGCATTGTTTTTGTCTATATAAAATGTCCCCAATTCCAGAAGCAAATTCTTTTGACGATTCAAATTTTGTTTTCAGAAAAACTTCAGACTCACAAATGGGAAAATGCAATGACAATTGATAAAAAGTCTTGGGGATATCGAAGAAATGCCCAGTTGCAAGATTACCTGTCTCTAGAAGACTTGGTTAAAGAATTAGTAGTTACTGTGAGTTGTAACGGAAATTTATTGATGAATGTCGGACCAACGAAGGAGGGAACAATAACTCCAATTTTTGAAGAAAGACTTCGCGGAATGGGTAAACAAATTTATTTAATACAGATAGGCAGGCTATTTAATACTGAAAACAAAATTTGAAAAAAAAAATCGGGTTAGAAAGCATCAATTATTAACATCTGAATTTAAAAGAGCGAAGTAAAAATGCTAAAATTAATCGAATCTTTTGAGCTGAAGGACAACAATTTGTGGGCCGAAGTACAGCACAAAGAAAGAAAAAATTTGAAATCGTTTAATATCTTCTGCTCTCGTTTTTAAATTTACAAATAAAAATATTTTTAATTCAAAAAAAATTCTTCGTTGTTTAGAGTTTTTTGAAAATGTACAAACAAAGCTAAATTTCTTTTTCGAAAAAGTAAAATTAAAACATGTTTCTTTGGTTCCAGCTGAATAAAGTTCAAGCACATTTTCGAAAAAATTTTAGTGGGCAAAAAAGATTATTTTTGAATTTCGTACTTTTTTATTATTGTTTACTAGTAACATCTGTAAATATAACAAATTCGCCATAATTTTTGAACCAATAGGAAATATTTTGAATTTGTAATCGTTAAATTTTACAGTTTTTTCCCTCCTCATCGTAAACTATTCTATATATTTTAGCATTTAACATTAAACATTGCACTTGATGATTTTGGAATATTCCAGTTTTTAATTCGGTATTTAACTTTACACATTTCAAGTAAAAAGTGCTCACTTTCAAATACTAATTTAAAAAGTACTATACGTTTTGTAACTTTTCATATTTTATATTGGATAAAAACTTCTATCTCCAGTTTTCACATTTTTAACATGCTTTAAAATGTTTCAGCTTCTAGTTTTTTAAAGAGTATTTATTTTTATTGGTTCAGTACTGGAAACTCGTACATTATTTAGTCATGAATAATTGATTAAAGGGCTGTAATTGCTTTAATTATTATTCAATAATTTGTACACTGACTAATTTCAGAGAATTTTTCGTGCAATACAAATATTGTACTTTAAAATATCGTATATTTAAAGGGAAAATGGGGAACTTTTTTAAAAATAAGGAAAAAAGGGGAAACTAAGAAAAAAGTGGAAGACTTGTGGTAGCTTGGAGCCCAAATTCATGATTTTAATCAATACTTTAAAACTAATCAGGAGACTGGTTAGCCGTGAATGGAGAAGCAATCTACAAAACAAAACCTTGGACAGTTCAGAATGATACTTTATCTGGAGACGTTTGGTACACCCAAAGCAAAGACGGTCAAAAATTGCATGCAATCCTTCTTTCATGGCCGAAGCAAAATATTTTAGGATTAGGATCTGTTAAGGTCCAAGATTCGTCAACCATCAATCTTCTTGGATACCCAAACGCACTAGAAGTATATAATATTTTAATTCAAAAATATTCCTAAATTTGTTTATTGTATAAATAACAAATGTCACCTTGCCGGGAACAGTTGTAGTCGCTTATTTCATTTAAAAATTTTATAATGTTTCTTTCACTTTTCAGTGGGAGCAGCACTCGTCCGAACTTCGGATTAATTTACCTGCCGACGCTCACAAGGGAAAACCAGCTTGGGTGCTAGTATTAAACAAATTTTACAACTGAGATTTTAAAAATCTATTTTAATCAACTTTAATGTCCGCATCTCTTATAAAATTATGTATAAATCGTTAAAAATAATATATCCATACCAAATTTAAACCAGTCTGTATGTATCTTCGATCACATGGTTTTCTTAAATACTGCAGGATTCGTATAAACATTACCTATATTTGCATTAAAAAATGCTCTGCCTTTTCTTCTTAAAGTTGAGAGACTTCGTACAAATAAGCTCCAAGCAATTTGGTCTGCAAATAAATTATAATTATGAAACCGTTATTGTATTTCGTACCTCAACAAATAAATTTATTTTCCTGTAAGTTTTTCGCATCTCTTTTTCAACATACCCCTTCGATATAATTGCGAACATCCACCTTCTCATTCTGAGAATGCGCACCATCATCACCAGCGCCGACAGGCAAAAGTAGAACATTCTTGCCAGTAACCTCCTGGAAAGTTAAAGTCACGGGAATGGATCCACCTTCACGAGACAAGTCAGGATCGACTTTATAAACGTGCTTCGTGGCTTTTCGTGCTGCAACATAATTTGGATGATCCGGATTCTCAGTCCAAGCCTTTCCACCATGATCCATAGATATTTTCAAACTGTTCGGACTATTCCTGGCTTTCCACTGCAGTTGAAGATGAGCTGTAGCTTTCTGCTCCACTTCCTGGGGCGTCATGTTCGGAACGATTCTCAACGAAAATTTACCAACGACCTTTCCTGGAATTACAGTCTTCGATCCAGGTTCGCTGAAAGCTCCCTCGATTCCATGAAGGGAGAGACTTGGTTGGCGCCAGCGGTGCATCAGTAATTGTTTCTGAAATTTCGAATTAAAGTACGTAAAATAAGATTGATTTGTAGCCAAAATGATTTAAATTGAATATAATTGTACTTGATAAATTTCCTTCTAAATTGGATCACTGGTACATTTCACCTTTGTTATCAATTTTTTTAAGGTAAGGATTTTTAAATTTTTAATTATTTATAATTTTATAAAATTTTAAGTAAGATTAAAGAAGAAGAACTTTTACATAATGGAATCAATGTTAAAAGAACAGTTTTTTACCACTAGCCTATATCTTACAAATTTGATGCACCTTGAAAACATTATTATTCAATACAAATTTTTAAATTAAAGAATGTAATAAAATGATTATAAAACTTATTCATAAATTTAATAAATTTGTCTAAAATCTATCTGAAAATGAATATACGTACATATAATACAAAGATAAAATTTTTATATTTATTAGATATAATATTTTAGAAACTATAGAATGAAAGTATATGAAAGAATATGAGTCATAAAACAATCAGGAAATTACAGAATTTTTCATTTTGAGGCCCTGATTTTTCGAAAACACTATATCTTCCAAACAACGGATTGATAACTATTGATTTTTAATATAATTTATAGACATTTTAATGCAATTAAAAGAAATTAAGAAGGTACTAAAAATTGTTTTAATTCAACTTTTTCTCCAAATGGTACTTTAATTTTTCTTAACATAAATATTTGAATCCCTTATAAATTTCTGCGTCCATTAAAAAAAATGTTTTTTTTTAATTCAACTATTTGTTTGAAAATTCATGAATTTTGTTGAAAAGTCGTATTTTTAGGTAGAAAATTAATTAAATTTCTTAAAGATTCAATGTTTTTGATGAAAATTTAACTATTTGGTATAAAATTCGTATATTTTGTTAAAAAGTCGTCTTATTGGGTAAAAATAAAAAAAATCTTACTATCCACGCGCAATCAAAGGCAAAAATTATCAACTAACAAACGAATCATTAGATTTTCAGTTACAAATTTATGTTAAACCAAAGAGATGAATTTTCAACTAAAGATGTAATTTTCAATTGCATCAAGTAGCATTTTTTGGTAAAAAAATAACTAATTTGCAACAAAACCAAAACAATTTTTCAAAAAAATAGTTACATGTTCAAATAAAGTGATGAATTTTCAACAAAAATAATGAGTCTTTAACTAGAATAGTTGAATTTAAAACAAAAATTAATGTTTTAATCCAGAACATTAATTTCGACCAAAAAAGTGAAAATGTTCAAATAAAAAATATATTCAATAAATAAACTAATTAATCAAAGATTTACTTTTGAACCACAAAAACAAACGGAAAATGTTTTAAAAATTAGTTAAAGTTGCAACTGGAATAGTTCAATTTTCAGTAAAAAAGGAATTTTCAGCAAAAGGAAAAATGAATTTTCAACAAAATAGCTCATTTTCAACCAAGAAGATAAATTTTCAATTAAAATGAATCTTCAACAACAAAAAAAGTAATTTGTATCAAAAGAGTGACTCTCAACCAAGTAATTGAATCTTCATTAAAAAATAAATAAATTCGGAAAGAAAAACTTAGTAGTTGGTATAATGGATTTTAATTTTTAAAAAACGAATTTTCAACAAAATACATACATTTTCAACCAGGAACTTATATTTTCAACTTAAACCGGTAAATTTTTGACCAAAAACAGAATATTTGAATTTTCAGTTAAAAAATAGATTTCAAACGAACAAAAAAATGAATTTTCGAAAAAATAGTTTACTACACTAATATAATGCTAGTTTTACAAATAAAGAATTATTTTTATTCAATTTAATATTGCGATTTAAAAAAATTAAACTCGCTCTCAAAAAAATTCCGTCTTAAAAGAAATCCCGGAAATTTCCAGGATTTTTCTTGTATATCAAAATTTCCTGAAAATTCCAGGTTTTTAAGGTAGGGTAGATAAAAATGTTACAAAATAGTTCAATTTAAATATAATTTATCAGAAAGACTGTTTAATTTATAATTTATACATTTTTTAAATTGTTTTTTTATGTTAATCCCTACGCTCATTATTTAAGGAATATTTAAGCGATAGAATTGCTCGTTTTGATTAAAACCGTCTACTTGATCATTGTAAATTAATACGCGTACGAATTTTATAGATAGAAAAAAACTTGTTTTTTAATTTTCTGCACTTTTAGTTTCAAATTATGGCTATTTATATGAATTGTGGAAATTTGTCCTTATATATCATTTATTAATTTTATAACAAATTGTATAAACAAATGACAAGTTTGGATTTTTTAATGCAGAAAGAGATCATTTTTATGTTAATTATTTTTAAGTGATTTTACCAGTAAAGCTTAGTAATAAAAATTTGTCATTTGATATACTTTGTTAATTTTATAAATAAACAAGTAAACGTTACATGCAATTTATTGTATGGAGAAGTAAGAAAAAACAGGTTTTCCCTGACTATAGATGTCTACCGAATTTATTTTTTTATATCATTTGTTTATGAAATTAACAAATAGTATCGTGATCAAGTATCATCTTGCAGATAAAAGCAAGTAATTTTGTCGCTAACACATTGCTTTCAAAACGAACAATAGAATATGTTCACTATTTGATATTATAATTTGTTTATAACTGGCAATAGGAAAGTTGCTTACAAAAACATAGAAGAAAAGGAAAGAGTCAAAATTTACTCTCTATTTGAATTAATATAAAATTCTAAACAATTAAAATATCGCTTGCACATATCAATTCTGAATTGAGTTCTAAATGTTTCTAAAAAAATCTAAAATTAATTAAAAATAATTCGTTTCAAATCTTCGACGGAAATTGTATTTAGAAGAAAATTTAAAAACTAAAAGTATGTTTTGAGCAAAAAACTGAACAAACCATTTTTTTAATATTTTTAATGCTTTTTTTAAATGTTTCTGAGTTTTAATTGCATTAAAAAAGCTTATAAATTATACTTCCGGTATACACCCGAAAATCATTCGAATTCAAACAGCGATTTGGGAAATATGGTGTTTTCAAAACAAGCGGGTTTCAATATTCAAAATCAAGTTTCATCAGAATCGCTAGACTCTCCTAAAACTGACATTCAGAAAACGGTTTGACCCAGGTGTAAAAAGTTTGTATATATAACTCTTATATCTTCCACAAATATCCAACCTAAATGACCATAAAAATACAAAAAAAAAATGTTACACCGGGAATGGAGCGTTATAAGTGGAAATAACTTTACAAACTTAGATAACATTTAAAACTTAAACCCAATAGGAAAATCCTACTATATTTTTGGGTAAAAGTTATTATTTGTATTTAAAAGACCATAACTATAATTTTGAATTGCAATTCATCCCGTTTGTTCTAAGATTCTATTATTTGGTTGAAAATTTAATTATTTTGTTGAAAATGCAACTATATTGTTAAAAAGTCATTTTTTATCAAAAATTCGACTACTTTTCTAAAATTTCAGTTTTTCAGTTGAAGTTTCACCTGTTGGCTGAAAAAAATGTTTTGTACTAACTATTAAACTATTCCATTTTTGTTGATTTTTAACTATATAGTATAAAATATTAACTATTAACTATTATCATTTTTGGTTACAAATGCAATTGCATGGTTGAAAACCAACTGTTTCATGCTTCGTTGAGAATTAATCTTTTTTGGTTGAAAAATCAATTATTTGACAAAGTTGAATTACTTTGAAAAAAAATTAATTTTTTTATTTCGAATTCATCATTATAGTTGAAAGTTTAACTATTTGCTTCTTAATGAACTTTTATGTCAAAAATTTTATTGTCTAGTAGAAAATTCATTTTTTAGCTTGAAAATTCAACAACTAGCAAATCGAAAATTAATCTGGTTAAAAAATAATATTTTCTATTGAAAGTTCAATTTTTTTGTAGATAATTCGTGTGTATGGCTTTAAAATTAAATGATGCATCAAATTTTTATCCTGTATACTGGATAATCGTATAATGATTTGAAACCAAATCAATCCTTTCTTCGACCGACGATATTTATGAATGTTTAATCTTAGATTCTTTCTTATGTCTTACGGTCCACATAAATTAAAATAAAATTGAGCCAAAAACCCTGTTTAATTCAAAATTTATTTTGTTGAAACTCTTCTCTCAATCCTTAACGTTTCGGTACAATGCGTATCTTTTTCAAAAGGTTTTAAACTGAATAATTATATTTTTACAATTAGCAATATTAAGAAGAACAATCATGATAAATAATTACGTAACATAATATAAATTTAACTGAGTTATCGAAGTTTGAATTAATTATAAACATCAGATTAATGTCGTAAAGTAAGATACAAAATAAAAACCCATGTCATTGGAGATTTATCAGTCAATATTTTTATCATACGTCAATTTTTAAACAACAATAAATACAGGTTTTAATAAAGTCTCAATAAATAAATGAGACTTTCAATCTATTAATGACTACATTTTGAAAAAATTAAAAGGGTATCTTTTATCGCAGGTTAGGAAGGACGAACAGAAATTGACAGTTTAGAAATACCTTAAGGATGAATAAGGAATAATGAATAAGAAAGAAAAAAAGTTAAGGATTGAGATAGGAGTTTCAATAAAATAAATTTTAAGTTAAAAATGGTTTCTGGCTCAATTTTTATTTTTATTTATGTGGACCGTAAGATATAAGAAAGAATCTAGGATTCAATACTTATATACTGCATAAGTTGTGAATTTGTCTTTTTTGATAGAACAATAATAATCTTCTTGATCAAAAATTCATCTTTTTGGTTGAAAATGTAACAATTTGGTTCAAATTTTATTTATTTTGTTCAAAGTTATTTTTTATAAACGTTTTTATCAAAAAATTTTAAATATTCCATTTCTGGTTGAAACGTTGTCCTGTATATTGTATAGGTTAAAAATTCAACTATTTGTTTGAAAATTCATGAATTTTGTTGAAAAGTCGTATTTTTAGGTAGAAAATTAATTTAATTTTTTAAAGTTTCAATGTTTTTGGTAAAAATTTAACTATTTGGTATAAAACTCGTATATTTTGTTAAAAAGTCGTCTTATTGGGTAAAAAATTATTTTCGTTTGTTGAATATATAAGTTTTTAGTTGATGATTTAACTGTCTTGTTACAAACTCATCCTTCTTGGATGAAAATTAACTTTTTAGACGAAACTTTAACTATCTTCTAAAAAATTTATCATTTTGTCTTGAAAATTCAAATATTTTATTGAATCCTAATCTTTTTTTGAAAATTCGACAATTTGATTGAAAATGCATCTCTGTATGCTGAAAATTCAACTAAGTTGTAATAAATTCATTCTTTTGTATTAAAAGTTCATTTTTTATGTTAGAAAAGGTAACCTTCTTGAATGAAAAGTAACTGTTTTGTTCAAAAATCAACCGTCATTGAAAAAATTGGTCTTTTTGCGATGGGAATTGTACTATTTGTTTCAATCTTAAACTATTTTCTAGAAAACTCGTCTATCTTACTGGAAAGTTCATCTATTTGGTTGTTATTACAACTGTTTTGTTGAAAATTGGGATTTTTGTGTTGAAAATTCATCTATTTGGGTGGAAAATCTTTTATGGTTAAAAATTCAATAAATTGCGTCTTCTGTCAAAGGCTGCGTTATTTTCGGTAGAGGGGGGAGAAATAACTCAAAATTGGTCACGTAGTTTACGCATAGTCCATAACTGAAACATTTTTCCGCGTGACAAGAAAATGGCTTGGCGCCGCCAGGACTTCAAAAAAAAAATACGCTGATGGCGCAAGAACCTGCCAGGCCTCGGCTATACAATAAAATAAAATTAGATGTTGATTGTGAACTCTGAAGAGGAAATTACCTTATCTTCGTGAGCTAACTTTGCGCAGCCAATACTATTGCGGAATTCATCCATACAAAATTCAATCTGATCATAGGACTTCACTTCAGTTTCGGACATTTCGGCTACATTATCGTAGATTCCATCGATCAGAATTTTTCCCTTTGAATCAACCAAGGAATTCATGAGATAAACGAGATCAGCCATGGCTTCGTGAACTGCACCACCGAAAGATCCGCTGTGCAAATCTCTTGCGGCGCATTTAATTTCAACGAAGAAGTAGCAAACTCCTCGAAGGCCATAAGTAATGCAGGGCTTAGTTGTTCCGAGCCAGTAATTGTCAGAAATGCAAACGTAATCGACACCCTTAAGGAACGTTTCTTTACGAGCATAGAGCAATGCATCCAAACCTTCGCTTCCACTCTCTTCCATTCCTTCAAAGACAAACTGTAATCAAAAACAGAAAGGATTTAATTAATTTAAAATTATTCCTTTTGTAAAATAATAAAAGCCGATAAATTTCTTTACGAATTGAAAGAGGGTTTCATAATTGATTAATTGAAATAATTGTAATTACTTTAATATTGACAGGGATATCTATTCCTAAAGCCTGGTAGCCTTCCAATGCATGAATCCAGCAAAGAACAGGTCCCTTATCATCAGTGCTTCCTCTTCCGTAAAGTTTTCCATTTTTTTCGACAAGAGTAAAGGGCTCTGTATCCCAGCCATCTTCTTTTAAAGCAGGCTGAACATCCAGATGTCCATAAATAAGAACAGTTTTTTTCTTTGAATCGGTTCCAAGTTGACCGAGCAAAACAGGTGGCAAGGGAATTTCCGCTCCTGATGGTATTTTTTGTTTACCAATATCTGCAAGTTCAGTTGTAGCGCCTAAAGCTTTCATCTTTTGCTCTGCCCATTTCATCATTTTTATCACCTCGTCTCTTTTGTCTGGCCATCCTGAGACGGATTTGATGCTTATTGCTTCTCCTAGGGTTTTTATATAGTCTGCCTTATGCGCATCAACGTAACTGAAATATTAAGGCTTGAAATTTAATAATAAACCTTTCATAAATATTGAAGGCACTCTATTTTTTAAGGGCGATTTTTACATTTGCTATACGATTCGTATTATTATTCATGTTCAAAAAATAATTTTTTTGTAGTCGAATATAAAAAGTAATAGCATTTTTTGATCATGGTAAAGGTAATGAACGTTAGCTATGATAAAAGTTCAATTTACGTAATCATTATCAACCGATAAATAGATACTGAAATTGGGTAATGATAAGACTTATAAATTAAGAGTAATATAATTTTTCTCCATTTTTTGTCTAGAAGCCAGTCGTTTTAGTGAAACCTCGAATTGCAATCAATTTGAAAACTAGTTTTTCTCATAAACTAAATTTCAGTTCTTACTAATTTTTTAGTATTAAAATTAAAAATGTATGTCCTCGAAATGAAAGAACGCTTTAATTTTGAAATTATTCTATATAAAACATTTTAAATTTTTAATTGTTTAATTATTAAGGCTTTCGATTTGAAAATTTACTATTTTCAATTATTTCAAATTCAAATTGGTCTGTGCCATACGTTCAATTCAAAAAATATTATAAACTTTTATGAAAAAAGTAAAAACGAAAACGGGAAAATAAGTTTTTAAAAAATGTCAGGTATACTTCCGAAAAGGCCACCTCAAAATATTGACCTGATTCCTAATTCCTTTTATATGTCCTAGTTAAAAATTCCAAAACAATCTTTGAAGCAGATTAATACAAACTAAGTTATTAATATTTTTCCTATCTTTTAAATTAGTTTATTCCGAAAATCTCGAAAAAATATTGATCTGAGATAAAAATTTTGTGCATAAAAGTGGTAAATCATATATAAGCACATATTTTGTACAGGTAAATTTTGTTCAGATATCTCTTTAAAAATCATATTAAATATGGTTAAACCCAGTTGCTGTTTTCCGCGCCTGAATGATGCTCTTTAAACTTATCGAATTTTAAACTTTTTTAAACAAATTACGTAAGCCAGAAATTTAAAAAAGGTAGATTTCGAATATTTTCTTCTCAAATCACTAATTGCAAAATTAATATTTTTTTTTTTTAATTTCGAAATTTTTACCTGTTTACTGACTTAAGTTATATACTAAAAAAAGACTTGTTCTCGATATATTAAAAACTGTAAGATCTACTCAAATATGTTTTTAATCAATAAACCTAAGATCAACGATTAAATTATGAATTCATGTTTAGAAAAATAAAAATCTTACAAGTATAAAGGATGCCATCGTCATCCAGCTTGTAAGGAGGTTGTGAAGAAAACTTTCTCGTCTCTCCGTAACTCAGTTGGTAAGAGCATCAGACCGGAAATCTGAAGGTCCTGGGTTCAGATCCCAGCGG
>JAAAKG020137724.1:0-12831 GCA_010014905.2 Druon quercuslanigerum
ATACGTATATGCACAAACTCAAAAATATAGAAACTCGAATTTTTTAAATCTGGAAGTGGGAAGTGTCAAATTCTTGCAAACTTTTATTTGCAAAAAAGAAATAATTTTCAAATTCAAAGAAATTTCTGTTTGGAACAAAGAATTTCCAAATCTGACGAGTTCTGACTTTGAACAGGGCCCTGTGCAAGTAAATGTCCTTTCTTTAAAGCAGTATTGAAATTATTAAACATTATATTTCATATTATATATATTCAATTTTGAAAAATGCAGTGTAAATACGTTCGGGCACAAGCCACACCCCCTTCCCTTCTTCAGTTCCCCTTAATCTTAATCCTTGCCAGTTTCGTACCTTTAGACTTGGCCACGTGATAAACGTAGAAAAACAAACAGACTGTCGCGACGTTTAGAAAATCATTTAAAAAAAATCTAATTTAAAAAAGAAGTTACATTTACAAACAAAGTGATACATTTTTTATTAAAATGATGATTATTGACTGTAATAGCTGGATTTTAAACCAAGAAGATAAATTTTCAACTGAAATAATTAATCATTAACAACACTTACAGAATTTTTAAGCAAAAAGTTTAATTTTTAAAAAATTAGAAATTAATTTTAAAGCAAAGAGATGAATTTTAACCTAAAATGAAGGAATATTAAACGGAAATAGTTTCATTCTCAGATAAGGAAAATTAAGTTATAACAAAAAAAAACACAACTTTTCCTCAAAATATTACAAGTTTCGAATGGAATAATTAAAATTTAAGTAAAAAAAATTTGCAACTAAAAATGATTTTCCAATCAAGATAGAGAGTAAAAATGCAATCGTCTATTGAATTGTCAAGCAAAATGATGTATTTTCAACAAAAATGTAGATTTTCAACAATATACATAAATTTTAGACCAGATACTTGAATTCATAACAAAAATGGTAAATTTTAAACCAAAATAAAGAATCACCGTTATTCAATTTTATATTTTATATTTACAATTTCTGATTTTTCCAGATAAATAATAATTCATTAGTCGGTTACGACCACGTTAAATCAATGGGGAACATCATGGGCCTTGGGCGTCACCTAAATATTAACCGAGTTCGCTCAAATTTGGAGGCATTTTTTTTACATTCGAACATAACTAGTGGTTGAGAGCAGATAGATTCTAATAAAAATTCCACCATGTATGAACAAGAATCACCCTACTGGACACCCTAATGTAGGACATCAAGCCTAAAGGTTACTGACAATTACCTATATGCAAATTAGATTTGAAATTGAGGCAGATCGCGTAAGGCTTTCGGTACGAGAGTATGCAGATAGGTTCGCACAAAAAGCGTGGGCGGCATGCATGTGAAAAATTCCATGGAGATTTTACGGATAGAGTGTGGGCAGAAGCACGAAACGGCGTAATATGGGAATGCAAGGCGGCTCAATTTTAAGTGGAGAGAACAAATATCCCTCTTCGCAGCCTATTGGGCTAGACCCCAATTATCGTGGAATTCAAAGACTTCGCGAAGATGTGAAGCTCGAGTTAGCCAGCGAAGCGCTAAGGTGCCTCGTCAGACGAATTATGCTCAGATTCAACGCTGATTACAGCACACGCCCGCACGAGAGATCTCTCGATCGACCTCCAATCGAGAATCCTCTGGAGAGGACCTCCACAGAAGGTCGGCGGGGTCAAAGTTTAAAAGGTCAAGTCCCGACGAGTCTACGTTGATCTCCAATGGAATGTTACTTTTTTTTTTTCTGGCATCGAATAAATTATTAACGAGGGGTGGACCAAAAAAATTAATATTTTTGTTTTTATTTTTGTTATTTCACCCAATTAGAGGGGCTAATTACTCCTACAATCTGTTGTACAATTTATCTGAACTCTTATGCAATCCATGGTAGAAAATCATTATAAGAAAAAATGATAAAATATTGATGAATTGATTAAATAAATAGATAAAATAGGATTGTGAGTAATACAAAACATTCCAAAGAATTTTTGAGTATTTCCAATAATTTAAAGGGACTTTTAGAGAACAATGGGAAATAAATTTATTAAATAAAATTTCAAGGGATGTCTAATATTCACGATTCCCAAAGGAAATATTTCTAGGGATCCCAAGTGATTCTAAAGAATGTCAAGAGATTTCAAAAACTGCAAAATGTTTCATATAATTGTGTAGGGTTTCCAAAGATTTTAGAGCATTTCAAGAGAACTTTAAAAAGTAAATTGAAAAGGGGTCTTTAAAAGATTTCAAAGATTTGAAGGAATTTGTATGTATTTCAAGAAATTTCACAAGATTTGAAGAATTTTATTGAATCTCCAATCATTTCAAGGAAAAGATTTTTTTTAGAGAAGTTTTGTAAATAAGTTTAATTTAATTTATACGCAAGATATTTTAAATAATTTATATTTATTTAAATGAATTTCTACAATCTCCAAATGCAAGTTTTCAGGAGATTTTGGGCATCCCAAAGAATTTCAAGATATATAAAAAATATTAAGCGATTTAAAAGAATCTTGTAGACTTTCCGAATATTTCTAGGAATTTTTCAAAAATTTGGGCAGATATGTGTAAGGAAATGAAATGTTATGAGATGTCTAGAGATTCAACAAACTTCTACGAATTTTAAAGAATTCTAGGGATTTAAAGGTTTTTTTTATAACTTTAATAAATAATTTCATTTTCATTTTTATTCAAATACATTTTAATGATATTTATGATTCCTAAGAAAAAATTTCAAAGGTTTTTATAGAATTTCAAGAGAATAGAAAAATTGCAAAGGGTTTCAAACACTTTTGTAGGATTTTCAAATATTTTTCAGGAATTTCAACAGAACTTAGAAAAATAAATTAAATTAAATTTTTTAAGAGAGACCTTGCGATTTCAAAGATTTTCAAGGATTTTAAGGGACATTTATAGAGGTTTAGAGATTTGAAACGGTTTTTTTTAAAAGAAATTTGATGAAAAAGTTTAATTTATTTCAAAGATTTGGGGGATTTTAAACGATTTCTACTTATTTTAATGGATTTTTACAATTTCCAAAGGAAAGCTCTCAAGGGATTTAACAAGATTCCACAGGGTTTTAAGAGATTTAAAAAATATCAAACGATGTGGTGAACAAGTGAAATAAAATAAAGTTTAATAGGATTCGTAGTAATTCCACAGATTTCTAGGGAATTCAAAGATTCCCAGAGATTTCAACTTTTTTTAAAAAATCTTTAGTAAATATGAACAATCTAAATTTTTTTCTCCAGGGATTTTAAGGGAGTTCAAATATTTTCAGGCATTTTATAGAATTTTTAGAGAACTATATAGAATAAATTAAATCTTATTTCAAGGAGTTTTTACAAATTTTAACGATTTTAACGGCTTTTTTAAAAGTAATTTTCAATGACTGCAAAAAATATCAAATGATTAAAAATGTTCACAAGATATCAAATATTTGCACAAAACTTAATGGATTTTATAGGTCTTCCAAATATTTTAAAGATTTTAAGGGATTTTGAAAGTTTCAAGGATTTCAAGGGATTTCATGAAAACTTTGGAAATAAATTTTATTTCATGAGTTTTAAAATAATATTTTTAGATTTCTGACTATTTTGAAGATTTAACAGAAAATAAAGCTTTCAATTCATCTAAAGCGATTTAAATGGAATTTTATGCAATTATGAAATTTTGAGTTAATTCCTTTCAAAATGTTTAAATCTTGGCTATCCTTTGCGGCTCCATAAAAATCGAAGAAATCCCTTAAAGTGCCTTAAAATTAAATGCCAATTCATTTACTCGCTAAATTTCACTATAAATTCCTTGAAATTTCCTTAAAATCCTTTAAAATCCTTTGATACGCTTTTTATAACATTCTTTATGCGCTTTTTATGTTGAAACCTCTTGAATTTTTTTTGAAGCATGTAAAATATACCCTGAAATATTTTTAATCTTTCGATGGATAAAAGCAATTGGAATTTGAAATCCAGTAAAAGTTTCTAAATCTTTGAAATCCGTTGAGATTCAAGTGGTCCAAATTTTTTTCTTGATTTTTCATGCATACTAGCCCCAAAGTTGTTAGAATTCACAAAAAAAAAAAAATATTTATTTGTTGGAAAAAATTAATGAAGCATCTGGATTCGTAGACAAGTTCCAACTAGGATCTTTCCCACGAAAAAGTGCATGCACATTAATCACAGCTTATTCAGAAATTGCTGGTGAAAAACGGTCATTCACAACTTCGACAGTAGATAGGGACTGTAACGACAGTCCTGACCTGACTCTCCATGATTTCTGGTTTGTTCTCAAAATTGAATTATCCTTTAAAAGGAGCAAAGTTGTGGCTTCCACAGGGAAGTACATTGAAGGAAATATGATTTTTATTGACCAGTAAATTATCTTTTAGTCTTGGCACACCACAAGATCAGATACTTTCCGGACAGACCTCATATGTTATAAGTGTATTATTTTCAAAATTGCATACCTCTATTTTGCTCCTATGTTTCAAAATGTATGCCACTATTGACACTACTTTTGATTTCTAAAGAGAGTCCGATCCCTGCTTTTGGCAAAACTTATACACAAGAGCTCACATAGAAGCAGACCCGATTTAACAATTCCTGCAAATGCGGGCCCACGCAGTTTCTCAGGAGGGCAGAGCGAGAGCAGTTGCGACTGTCGGTCCGGAAGGGCCGCAGTGCGTGAGTACTCAGTCGAGTATATTGCTCAATATTAAGCATTTCAATTGGAAACGGTTCAGGCAGTCCTGACTGTTAACGTTTCAAGAGTACCGATTTACAAGCAAGGTCTTTGCGAGGCTACCCTCGGAATTGCTGTTATATGGGACCTCTTGTGTAACTGCAACGAAACTTCTCACAACTCATAAACGCGGAAAATTCAACTCGTTGCGTCCACAAATGCCGTGCTTTTGGGCGGTTTGTATAAGTATGTGCATAACCTACATATAAATATCACATAGCCTGGCCGAATGAGCCGCGGGCGGTCGTCGCAAGTTTGCCGATTTAAGAATCGGCAGGAACATAAATTGAAAATAATGGCTCGATATGTTTAGAAAGAGGAGCATTCTTTTGATGATATGTATCTAAGCGTGCCGATGTTGCAAATGTCGCGACATCACGAGACCAAAATTTTTCTCTTTGCAATAAGAGCCAATGAAAAAGCGGCTAATCACTTGATTCACACAGCAGCAACGTGTCACGAATGGTGAAAGATCAACAGGAAAAGAGGAAGATAAAGATGTTTGAAAGGAAGAAAGAAAGAGAGAGAAGAGAGAGAAAAACGGAGAAAGAGAAAGTTGTTATATAGCCTTTGGCACGATAAGGTGTCCCGTGCCCCAGGTGGTGGGCAACCACCTACTGGGAGTTAAGAACTTTAAATTACGCGCGGACATGGGTTTATGTCTTCATTGGTTATGACCAAGCCCCCGCGAAGAATCAGTTTTTCAAATTCATCAAAGAAATTATTGAGATTCTTTGGTTTTCTGATTTCTAATATTTAAGTAGAACTTATACAGGCCTCGGACTCAACACGTTTAACATTGTTTTAACGATGCACCTATGTTGCTACTATTTAAAAAATTATCCTAGCACAGTAACTCCCTGGGATATTTTTGATCTTAAGTTGGATAAAAAATAATTGTGAGCTTTACTGCGAATACTACTATTTTCTGTACTTTCTCGCTAACGCAACTATTTTGTCACATTGCCTTTTCGAAATCTTTTATTAGATTGGTTGAAATAACATATTGAAACATTTTAAGATATTTAAAAAATTTTAAGAGATTTAAAATATTTCAAGAGGTTTCATCTGGTTTAGGAAAATGTTACCTGAACTACGCTGTTTTATAATGTTTCAAAGAACTTAAAGATTTGACAAATTGCTATAGATTGTAAAGGATATGAAAGTTAAGGAATTTTATAATGTTGTCAAAGATATCAAAAGGATTTCAACCATTTTCAGGAAGTTTAGGAACACATTGAAATATGTTTAAATAAATGTTAAAAGATATTGAAGATTTCAGGATGGGCTTTTTAAATTATTTCCAGGGATTTCTTAAGATTTAAGAGATTTTAAAAACATTTTAAAGTATTTTAATGGAAATAGTGAATTTTAAAAGATTCAAAGATTTCAAGGAATTTTTAAGACACTTGCATAATTTTAGGGGATTTCAAATTTGCTTTGACAATATTTAAGGGATTCTAAAGAAAAAACTCTATAAGGATAAGATTATAAAAAATTTCTCTAGATGGCAAGGGCTTAAAAAAATCGAGAGTTTTCCAGGCATTTTAGAGAATTTCACGGAGCTTTATCAGGTTTTATGTATCCACTTTATATATCCACTTCGAAATTCACGATTTTTTTATTTGTTGTGTAAATTCAAATTTCCGAAAAAACACATCTTATGTTTTCCGGGATTTCACTCGATTTGTGTGGGAAAACTGAGAAGTTTGCAAGATTTAATAGATTAAAAAAATGAAGGCATTACAAAAAATTCCAAGGAATTTAACGTGATTTAAAATATTGTGAGGAATTTTTAATAAATTCTTAGGATTTCTGGAAATTTCAAAGGATTTGAAAAAGTTATCCGATGATTCAGATATTTAACGTCTTTTAAATATTTAAATGAATTTTTACCGTATTTACAAAGTTTAAAGAGATATCGAGGAATCTGACAATACTTCAGAGATTTTTTCAGAGTTTCAGAGAATTTTAACAGAATTCAAGAGTTTCTAAAAGATTTCAAGAGATTCCAACGGATTTCAAAGATTTACAGGGATCTTTAAGCTTTCAGGGTATTTCAAAAGAATTTAAGTGATTTCAAGTGACTTTATCAGATTTTATGGAATTTTCCGGAATTTCAGAGGATTTGGTTTCACGAGCTTTTAGTCGATTTTTGTGGGATTGGTGGGGATTTCAAAAGACAAGAGTTTTTATCAATTTCAATGCATTTGTAAGAGCTGCGGATGTGTATTTAAAAAATATCCACGGATTTTCAAAATCTATAGAGGTATCAATATTATTTTAAATATTTGAAAGGAATCCAACAAATTTCTAGAGAACCTAAGGGAGTATATTTAATTAAATAAAATTTAAAGTCACTTCTGGGGTTTCTACAGATTTCAGATATTTCAATAGATTTGAATGATTTTGACCAGATTTAAGGAATTCATAGAATTTCAAAAAGATATATAAAATTTTAAGGGATTTCTACGGATTTCAAGGAATTAAAAATATTTGACGACTTCCCCAGGAATTTTAGATAATTTCAAGAGATTTTAGAAACACTTTCAAAGATTCGAATGGATTTTACGCGATTTTACGGAATACTTATTGCATGTATAATAGCAGATTTTATAAATAGTTTCTGCTCTATTTAATTTTAAGAAATGTGCATGATACTATAATAGATTAGATTTTTTACTCCGTTATACCCTTTTTGAGCGTTTCGATATATAAAAATCACCCCTTCCACAGGACTTGACGTACTCATTCCTGTGGGATTTTCAATTTCCACAATTCCCTAGATCCTGAAAGTTTGGTCAGTGAAGTAGAAAACTGAAAAAAAATCTCCTGAGCATATCCGATTATCGACAGATGAGTTTGCATCGAGTGGTCACATGCATCTTTGGCGTCAAACCTCCCGCCTTGAAAAACACGACTAAGCGAGAACCGCAAACGGGCAACCTATCCGATCGCTGACCGCATCCACCATGCTTAACGCTCGACATCTCGACAAGTTTAATTTCATAACAAAATGTTACAAATATTTTTCGAAATGTATGCTGCCATTGAAACTATTTTGTATTTCTCAAATGAGTCCGAGACCCGCTTATGTTACACCAAAATATAGTTGTGAAAATTATGTGAAGGCATGAAAATAGTAACATAATAAATTTTGAAAAAGTGACCTCCTAGTTCACATTTGTTCTGGGAAAATACTGCTTCTTCGAAGGGTTTCATGGCATTTGGGCTGTGTATATTCGTCTTGTGGGACGCCTTCATCGTAACGCAATATCCTAACGCTGTTCCGTTATTTCCTGGTCGCCATATAGTCCCTAAAGAGGGTCTCCGGGGACAATTTTGTCAAAGGATCTTTATTCTATGAGGACGTATAATATACTATTTGAGCCTCGGGCGAAAGGGAAATGCGATAGACAAAGAGGGAGAAAGTCCTTTACACCGCAAAAATTTCGGACTTATTATCGACGAACCATGGACGTGACGTTAAACGACAATCGAACTTCTCCGCATTTCTCTTCAGGAATGAATACAGACTCAGGGTTCCCGCAAATTCTAATCTTGTCACATTTCTAATATAGGATCTTCTATAAATGGAATAAACAAATGTTCAATTTGAATTTATAACCTGTTTTTAAAAGAAAGTGACCAAAAGCAAAATTGAAATAAATTTAAAGGAATTTAAGATAAATAAAAGGAATTCTTTTAAAAAATCTTGAAAATTAAGGGTGCATTTTGAAAAAATGTCGTGCATTGAAAAAACTTTGAAAATGTGAGAAAATTATTTCAATTCAAAAGAATTTGATAAAAAACTAAGAATGCACGGTGATTTTAAAATACGTCACGATAAATTAAACGAAAATCAAACAAAATTTTACAAAATCCATTTAATTGAGTGAATTCAGAAAAATTAAAGTGAATCCAACAAATTCAAGAAAATTTAAAATAATATAAAAGAGTGAAAAATAATTCAGGAAAAATTAGAAAGCATCCAGAGTGAATTCGATATAAATTGAAATAATTTACAAAATATTCTAGAACAAAAATCGCGAAAACTTCCATAAGATCCTGGAAATTTATTAAAGAGCCTCAAGAGCCTATAAAAAACGTTAAAATGTTTTAAAATATCTTCAAAACCTTATAGGTCATGTAAAACCATTCCATACTTTCCAAGACTTTCTACAACTGCATAAATTTGGGGCAAAATATTTTTTAAATCATTAAAATCTATGGAAATCCTATAAAATTATGTTAATCTCATAACAATTTTCTAAAATGTTTCAAATACTTTGAAATCACTTCGAATTATTGCAATCAATTTAAAATTCCCCGAAATGTTAAATTTCCCTGATAAATTTTAAATCATTTGAAATCTTCTGAAATCCCTGGAAATTATTAAAGCTCTTGAAAATGTCTTAAAATATTTCAAAATACTTTAAAATATTTCAAATCCTTTGAAATCCCATTATACCAATTAAAAACTCCTTGGCAAGGTATCAATTATTGGAAGAAATATATCCGGGGACGTTATATCTGAGTTTGAGTGTATTTAAAATTTGTTTAAAACCTTTGAAATCCTTCAAGATATTTCAAGCTCTTAAAATTTTTTTTCCATTTTTAAAAATACCATAAATTCTTTAAAATTCGATTCATTTACTGTAATCAACTGGAAATCCCGTATCTTTGAAAAGCCTCAAAATATTTCAAATTCTTTAAAATCTTTTAAAACTCCTTGAAAATTTTAAAGGTCTTACAAATTCCTTGGAAATAAGTCGAAACCATGTAGAACATCAAAAATGGTTAAAAATCATTTTAATTTATTAGAATTACTTATAATAATGAAACCTATTAAAAATATCTTAAGATATTTAAAATATTTAAAAATATTATGAAATCCCTCAAATTTGGCAAGGCTCTTAAACATTCCTGGACATTTAAAAAACTACCATAAAATCTTCAAAATTCTTTGAAATTCCATTTATTTAATGTAATCAATTGGAAATCCCGTGGGATCTTTAAAATGCCTCAAACTGTTTCAAATTCTTTAAAATCTTTTAAAACTTCTTGAACATTGTAAAGCTTTTACAAATTCTTTGGAAATATGTCAAAAACATGTAGCACCTCAAAAATGGTTAAAAATCATTTTAATTTATTAGAATTACTTATATTAATGAAACCTATCAAAAATATCTTAAGATATTTAAAATGTTTAAAAATATTATGAAATCCCTCAAATTTTTCAAGGCTCTTAAACATTCCTGGATATTTAAAAAACTACCGTAAAATCTTTAAAATTCTTTAAAATTTCAGAAAATTACTGTAATCAATTGGAAATTTCGTGGGATCCTTTAAATATCTCAAAATATTTAAAATACTTTAAAATCTTTTAAGACCCTTTGATAAATGTAAAGCTCTTAAAAATTCTTTGGAATTAATTAAAAAGTATTTATAACCTGTAAAATGTATTGAAATCCCTAGAAATGATTGAAAACAACTGAAAATCCCTTGAAATCTCTGAAATACTCTAAAAACACCATAAAATCTTTCAAATTTATTGGAATTACTTTAAATTATTGAAACCTATTAAAAATATCTTGAGATATTTGAAAGATTTAAGAAATATTATGAAATCCCTCAAATTTTTTAAGGAACTTAAACATTCCTGGGCATTTTTAAAAATACCAAAAAATCTTTAATATTTTTTGAAGTCCCATTAAATTATTAAAATCAATTAGAAATTCCTCGGGATCTTTTAGGAAAATAGAATATGTTTCATTTCCTTTCAAATGTTTTTAAATCTCTTTAAATTTTTTCAAGATCTTAAAAATGCCTTGGCACTTAAAAGAAATGTCTAAAATATTTAAAATTGTTTAAAATCCCTTCAAATTATTGAAATAAATTAAAAATTCCTTGTGATTTTCTATATACCTTAAAGATTTCAAATCTTTTCAAATCTATTGAAAACCCTTCAAAATTTTTAAAGCATTTAAACATTTCTTGGAATTAATAAAGCAATGATTTTAAATTCTGTGAAATCCCTCAGTTCTCGTGGATAAATTATATGATAGCCATCAAAGTATTATGAAGTTCCGTGAAATTACATGATAATTGATTATATATCCTAAAATCCTGGAAAATTTAGTATAATACCTAAGAATCATTCAAATCCCCAGAAATCTTATATAAAATCCGTTGGATTCTTTTAATTTAACCTAAAAGCTAATAGGTCCTATAAAATCGTTCCATATCATTAGAAGTTCTAGGGAATTTTTAAAAACCTAGTGAAAAATGTTGAAAATCCCTTAATATCATTAAAATCGTTCGAAATTCTTGGATAAATTTTAAATCTCTGGAAAATAGCTTGTAATCTTTTAAAATATTCCAAAATAATTTATATTCTTAAAAATCTTTTGAAATCCATTGAAACTTATTATAGCTCTTAAAAAATCCTGGTAATTTAAAAAAATGAGCTAAAATCTTTGAAATCGGGTATAAGACCGAACTCATTAGTGATTAAGCCATGAAATAATTTATTGAAAGAAAAAAACACTATAGTCACTTTTTCTTAAAAAAGTTACTACAAGTGACTGGGTGGCAGTCCTTATTATTCTTGACAATTACTTACAGTGCTTCGTACCGAAATTCCCTGACTTTTAATTTTTTTTTCAAAATATCTAACTTTCCCTGAACTCGAAAAATTCCTGAGTTTCCTCTGATTTCCCTTTGGAAGAACAGTAATTTGGTTAAACTGAGGTAAAAGTGAAGAAAAGATAGCTGTCGTTTTTTTTTTGAGTCACCTCCGATTTGATAATTACAAGAAGGAGAAAAACAATGGATCCAATCACACCGGGGAACAATAGAGAAATACAACAATTGCGTGTAGGACCCCCCATGAAGATACGCGCCCAGCTGGTAATTGGACATAACTGGGACGGGAGCCCTACGTGCCAAGTGCTCGAACCCCTTCGTTTCTGGATACTTGCATTGTTTATGGTTCTCTCGTTCTTTCTCCACGCATCATCTATCCTCCTCTCGTTATACTCATCTACTCGTACGACAAACGTGATGGGATTCAAACTGGTGAACCGCCTTTAAGCCGCGAAACGATCCACAATCCACATTCACATCTCCATTCCCACTGAATCCGTTATTAAGGGATCCCCCACGTTCCTAAATATGCCCTTAAAAATAATACAAACTGATATCATTCTCGATTTACCACACTGCCGCTGCCGTCCTGATGAACAAACTATTCAATGCATTTCGAGCAAACCGAGATATTCAATGGAACGCATTCATGGTTAAATCACATATCCTAAAATCGTTAGAACAAAGAAAAATTAACTTCAATTATTTATATGCAAAACGCTGGATATAGAAGTGTCTAAATGAATCGCGGAGAAATCAAATGAAAAGATGCTAATTCGCGGAAACGAAGTGAAAAGGTGCTACAGTGATGAGTAAGCTGATGTCCACAATGCAATTTTTATTTTGTTGTCACGAGTTAGCACCTTTTCATTTGGTCTCTTCAAAACAGAACCTTGTTTTTGTATTTTGAGATTGGAAAATAATCAATTTTTTCAAGAAGAATTTTATGCATATAAACATGAAAAAAATTCAATCATTAAAAATAGATTCCCATACTCTCTCACTTTTCGGCTCATTAGAGACATAAATATCAATAGAAAAAAGAGGGAGAAAAAGGGAAAGAGGCAACCAAAATACCAACCTCTCACTCTTTTTCTTTCTCCGTCCTTTTTATACTACTTGGGGACCAACATGTTTCGAGGCCAATTTAGACCTCCTCATCAGGGAATTATTTATAGGATAAACTAAGGTATAAAAAAATGGATATTCTCTGAAAAATGATTAATTCTAATATATTCTATATGTTTATTGAGAAATGATTGTTCAAAAAAGTAGTTAATTTTTTCATTAAAAAATTAACAGTAAATTATTTATATCCAATTAATGGTTCCAGCCCAAACTTTGTTATATCTGAAGAGATCACTTTTCAAATTAATGGCTTTATGAAGCTACTTTCATCTTTTTATTAGTAATTATGAAAAAATGAGTTACTCCCTGTGTTTATTCG
>JAAAKG020137725.1:0-12831 GCA_010014905.2 Druon quercuslanigerum
TATTTTTTTCACCTTCAAATTTGACAAAATTTTCCCCTCGAACCAAAAAAAAAAACATTTAATGTTTTCGTCATACCTCATACCGATTTTCAAATAATTTATTTAAAAATATTGTTATTTTAAATTCGAACAATAATTTCCAAAATATTAAATGTAAAAAATAATTTTAAAATAAAAATTCAATATTGTATTTGTAATTAATACAATATATTTATAAAAATATTGTAATTATTTAAATTAGGGAACTTTACAATTCGGATATTTTATAATTCGGCAATTTTCTGTCGGGAATTTTTCTGATCGGTAATATTATTAAATTGCGCGAAATATGTTATTCAGGAATTTTCCCATTCAGTGGTATTTTAAACTGTCGCGAATTTTCTTGTTCGAGAATTTTTCAATTCCCGAAATTTATAATTCCGGAATTTTATTTTGCGAGAATTTTATTATTTGGAAATGTTTCAATTCTGAATTTAGAATTTTCGGCAATTTTATTATTCGCGAATTTTAATATTCGGGAAATTTCTAATTCAGTATTTTTATTTTTCGGTAATTTTATTATTCTTGAATTTTATTTTTTGGGAATTTTATTATTCGAGAATTTTATTATTTGGGAATATTCCAATTCTGAAATTTTAATTTTCGGCAATTTTATTATTCGCGAATTTTCCTAATCGTAATATTATTAAATTCCGGGAATAATTTTATTCGGAAATTTTCCAATTCAGTAGTATTATAAACTGTCGCGAATTTTATTGTTCGGGAATTTTGCAATTTGCGACATTTATAATTCCGGAATTTTATTATGCGAGAATTTTATTATTTGGAAATGTTTCAATTCTGAATTTTTAATTTTCGGCAATTTTATTATTCGCGAATTTTAATGTTCGGGAAATTTCCAATTGGGTATTTTTATTTTTCGGCAATTTTATTATTTGAGACTTTTCCTAACCGGTAATATTATTAAATTCCAGGAATAATTTTATTCAGGAATTTTCCAATTCAGTAATATTATAAACTGTCGCGAATTTTATTATTCGGGGAGTTTTGAATTCAAGAATTTTATAATTCGGGAAATTTCCAATTCGTTATTATTATTTTTCGCTAATTTTATTCTTCGTGAATTTTATTATTCGGGATTTTGCCAATTCGGGAATTTTATTATTCGAGAATTTTATTATGCGGGAATGTTCCAATTCGGTATTTTTATTTTTCGGCAATTTTATTATTCGTAACTTTTATTATTCGGGAATTTCCCAATTCTGAAATTTTACATTGCCGGGAATTTTATTTTTTTGGATTTTTCAGTCGTCCCAGTTTATTCTTGTAAACGAACAAATTTTTTCAGATAAATAATTATATATTTTTAATAATACTGTGCTTGAATAATGCTATAACTTGCGATTTTTTCTGTAATTTTTAACTTTTTTTCACTTGTCACTTGTAGAGAGATAATATTTAATTTAATATAGGAAAAATGATATTTTAAACAATTTATTTTGAAATCCTTATTGTTTTTGTAGGGTGCCCATACATCTGTCGTACTTTTTTAAAGGAGGAGAAGTGAGGGGAATTGAAGGAGGGGAAGTGAGGGGAAGTGAGGGGAAAGTAACTTAGAGAAGGGGGCAATAAGAAGAGGGGGGGTAAGAAGAGAGTGGGGAGAAGGAAGCAAGAGAAAGAGAGTGTAAGGGAGTGGATTGAGGAGAAGGAAAGGGAAGAAAAGTGCCCTTGATTCCCATTCCGCCCCTTCCCCTCCCTCACAAGAAAATTTTCCGTAAGAGCCTTTTCCAACATTTTTAAAAATAAATATATTTCAAGATTAGTCTGAAAAAATATAAAATAAAATAAAAACTTTTTAATTGCGAAATATTATTCACAAGGATTCAAACAATTTCAGAAAGGCATGTACATAAGATTAAAAAAGATTTCAAAAGATTTCAAAATATTTAAAATGATTTCCAAATGTATTGAAATATTTTAGAAAATTTCAAAATACTTAAGAAAATTCCAACATGATTGTGAAGATTAACAAAAATTTCACAATTATTTTAAGCTTTCATCAAGATTTAAAAGATTACCAAAAATTGCTAAAGATTTCAAAAATATTTCCATGATTACAAAAGATTATAAAATATATTAGAAAAATTTAAAATATTTGAGTAATTTCAAACAAGTTAAAGAGATTACACAAAGATTTCCTATATTTATAGATATTTCCAAAATTTTAAACAGTTTTAAAAGATGGCACGCATATTTAAATTATTATATCATTTTAAAGGTTAACAAGTGAAAATTTTTGTTTTTAAAAAAGTAAAAATAGGGGTGAATTTACTTTGTTATTTTAGTAATTTTTCTCTAATAAATTTTTATCTTAAATTTGAATTGTTTTGAGTTTACGTTTATTAAAATTCAAAAGCTTTCGCTTTTAAATTATTCAATTGTAAGTGCTTTTAATTATAAGCAATGCAATTTTTATTCTTCTAAATTTTAAATGCCCTTTTTGAAAATTCTGATTCGAAAATATTCCATTTTTTATTTTTTGAAATTTTGAAAGAAGTCATTTTAAACAATTGTATTCAAAAATACAATTTTTTTGTTCCCTTCGAAATATTTACCTTTTTCAAAATTTAATCTGTCTAAAATATGTTGAATTAGAACTTTTTAAATTCAAAGTCATTTTATACATTTTTATTTATTTTTAAAAGCTTAAAATTCGAAAATATCAAGAACGAATGATGGACTAGAATCCTTTCGTACTGCGCATGCGTTGGTTACTTTTGGCGCGCTTATTTGCAATTGTTATTTTTCTTTTATTTCTGTTTATAGTTTCTTACAATAAATAATAATTTTAGAGTGCATAAACATATTAAAAAAGATTTTAAATTTATATTAGTAATAAAAAAGGCATTTTTTTATTAAATTTAAAATCTATTACTTTTTTAAAGGAATAAAACCAAATACTTATTTTGTCTTTCACTTTATTAGTCTATTTCGTGAACAAAAGAATTAATTAGAATAATTTTAAAAGTAATATTCGTTGCTTTAATAATTAAATTAATTATTTAATTTTTAAATTTAATAACCACCATTTATCAAAGACAAACAATTCATATTAATAGGAGCAATAAAAGTAGAAAAATACCGAATCAAAATCGTTCAAAGCTAACAATTTTTAAACCGAAACTTTCAAACTTGAACTATTTGAATTTAAAATAGGATGAAGTTAAGCAATCTCGTATTTTAAGTCATAAATTCAAATAGAATTTGAAAAAGGAGTACAAAAACATTTTTTAAATTCCACCTAACGTAGCTGAAGTCGAATATCAAAAATTTATTGAGAAAGTTTATGGCTTATGAAATTTATTTTCATACACAAAAACCTTGTAAATAACATCAGTCGTTTTCCAAAAAGGTTTTTTTAAAAACATTTTCGAAAAAAATAAGAAATTTGAAGCAAAAACTGGAAATGAATTAGGCACGTAAATAAATAATAATTTTTTATATATTTTTCACATTTAAAAAATAAAAAAAAATACATTTTCGAGGTATTTCTGGGTATTTGGAACTATTTAGATCAGTTCCTCATGAAAATGTTTAGTAAATTTGGCTTTTGCAACTATAATTTTTCTTCAAATATAACTATTTTATTAAATTTTCAATATTTTCGCTAATCATAAATAGAGACTGAAGAGCCTTTTCGTACAAAATTCAACTAATTAGTTGAAAGAAGAACTACTGCGTTAAAAATTAATTTTGGTTTGTTTGGAATCCATTATTTTAGTTAAAAAATATTTCTTTTTGCAAATTCAACTATTTTGTTAACATTATGAAAGAATTTTTTTTTAGATTTGTTTTAAACTAAAAATGTAATTGTTTCATGGTTGGCTGAAATCGAATTTTCTGTTATTGAAAATGAAACTATTTCTTTGAAAATTTATACATTTTGTTGCGACTTTCTCTTTTGTGGAATAGTATTAATTTTTTTGATGAATAAATATTTCGTTGACAATTCATGTATTTGTTTGGAAATTATTCATTCCGGCAGAAAATTAATTTTTTTTTTCAAAATTTGATTCCTTTGTATAAATGTAGTTTAAAAAAAAAATTGTTTAACTTAAAAAATAACTATTTCATATTTCGTTGAATTTTTTATCATCATTTGCTTGGTTCAAAATTTAACTATTTTGTTGAAAATTTATTTTATTTGCTTAAAACTTATTTCTCAAAATGAAAACTAAAACATTTTATTTTTTGATAGTATTTTTTTTTAGTTGAAAATTCATCCATTTCGTTAAAAATGTGTCTTATTTGATCAAAAATAAACCTTTTTGATTAAAAGTTTTCCTGATAAGTTGAAAATTCAATCAGAAAATAAAAAAATTTCCTTAAAAATTTATGTATTTTGTTAGCAATAATTCTTTTTTCGTAAAAATTGAATATTTTTGGTTAAAAATTAATCTTTGTATTTAAATTTAATTTCGTTGATTGAAAATTAATTTCTCTTTAGGAAATAATTTATTCAGCAAAAAATTTAGTTATTCGATCTGTTGTTAATTTCTTTTATGGATATTTAATCTTTTCGGTACAAAATTATTCTTTTTTTCGGAAATTGAACTATTTTGTTAAAAAAATTATTTTTTTTTTGCTTGAAAACTTATTTTTCAACAGTAAATTACACTATTTTATTTTTTGTACAAAATTGGTGATTTTTCTTTGAAATTTCATTACAAATTAATATATTTATTTGAACACTCATGCATCAGAATTTTTTTTTGTTTAGCAGAAAATTAAGCTTTTTAGTTGCAAATTGTTTTTTTTTATTCAACTTTTTTTAACTAAAAATTTAAGTAAATTTTAGTTGAATTTTTCTTTGAACATTTGATCCTTTATTTTAAAAACACATTTGTTTAGTTTTTTTTCGATTGAAAATTTAACTATTTCCCTAACAATTTATTTTTTTAAATCTTATTTCTCTAACTAAACATTAAACTACTCTAGTTTTTGCAGACAAATTATCTTTTGGTTAAAAATTCGACTATTATTTTAATAATTTCATTAAAAAATTAAAATTCGTGATTCAGTATCATAAAATAAAAATTCGATAGTTGGTAACAATAGAAAATTTTAAAATTTTCAAGTATTAGTAAAATTTTCAATCTCAACAGAAACCTTAATTAGGTCCATATTCCTCCCTGCATTTTTTTTAGTTTTTAATAAAAATCGAGTTTTAAACTCAGTTTAAAACTGTGACTTGATCCTGATTTTTCTATTAACCTTTTTTACATCGAACTTTTTAAGAACGGAATGAATCAGTTTAAAATTAAAATTAAAATATGTTTTATTTATTATTCTTGACATTTATATAAGTCCTAAATAAATCTTATAAATACTCTTTTACTTTTGCAAATTTAAAAAAAAAAACCTCTGACTTTTCCCTGGCTTTTCCTAACCAATGAAATTCTCCGACTTTTTTAGGCTTGTATTAATTCACTTGTTTCTAGTTTTTCAAATTGTGATTTCAGATTTATGCTATTCGAGATAAAAAATTCAAATATGTTTCACAAATACACATATTTAAAAAAATTAAATGAAAATATTTTGGAAAAAATATATAAAAATTAAAAAAATTATTTAAAATCATTTAATTCAAATTTAAATCCAATATTTATCATATATGGAAAGTATACAACTCTCTATCCTGTATTATCTAATTATTCGAACATATAAGCTGGCATTAATGCCTTTTTTAGTGTTAAGGGAAAAAGAGGGGAGGGGCAGTAGTAAAAACTATACGATGAGAAGAAAGGAAAGTGAGGAGAAATATACGAAGGGTTTGTAGGGAGAATATGGGAAGTAGAAGTAAGGGCAATGTAGGGGAGTGAGGAGAAATTAACAAAAGATAAATAAAAGAAAAAGAGAGTAGGGGAAGTTGGGGGAGTAAGGGGAAGTCAAGGTAATGAGAAGAGGGAAAATTATGTGAAATAATGGAAGGGAAATGAGAGATGTGGAATTTAGTGGAGGTGAGGGACAATTATAGGAGAGGAAATTCATGGAGTAGGGAAAATTAGGAAGATGATGGGGGCAGTTAAGGAAAATTATATTTATCTTGGGGTATTTATGAAATAGGGAACGGGAATTCGGGGAACTAAGGGGAGACGAGGGAAATTATTCGAGGGGAATTATATGAATAGAGGAGAAATCAGAGGGAGTCAAAGAGAAATCAGGAAAAATAAGGAAGGAGTGGGCAATAGGGGCAGTGAGAGGAAATTCGAGAAATCATGGGAGGGACGCACAGGAAACAATTAAGAGTCAGTGGAAATGAGGGGAAACAAGAGGAGAAGGAATAATGGAAAATGGTAACAAGGAAAGTAAAAGGTGTAAAATTTAGAGGAATAGAGAGTCAATAACGAGAGGGGCTGTACATAAGGCCGGTAAAGTTAGGAAAATGGTAAAAAAAGTAAAGAAAATTAGATATAGGTAAATAAAGGAAGGGGGAAATAGTGAGGAAATAATAACTAGTGGATATAAGTAAAAAAGGAGAAATAAGTGCAGGGGGAGGGGAGTATGGTAAAGGATAGGAAAGTAAATAAGACTCGGGGGCAGAACTGAGGGTCAAAAAAAGAGGGAATGTCAGTGGGCGTCAAGAGGAATTCAGCGGAAATAAAAAGAGCGGGAATAGTGAAAAATGGTGGAAAGGGCAATAAGAGGCGTAAAACTTAGAGGAAGTGGGGATGAATAAAGGGTGGAAAGATACATTAAGTAGGTTGAATTAGGGAAATAATAGGGTAATTTATGGTGAATGAGATATGAGAAAATAAGTGAAAGAAAATCAGAAGAAGTAAAGGAAGTAAAAGAATAGGAGCTAGTGAAAGTGATTGGGAATCATGAGACATAAGATAAATGATGGGCGGACAAGTGAAGAAAGCAAGGGAAAGTCTGGGCTGTTTTAGGAAGAATAAATGGAAATAAGTAAAGGGGGGATGAGAAGAAATGATGAGAAGGGAAATGAGAGTCTGGAAACTTTTGGGAATCAGGAGACAATGAGTAAAGGGGATTTACTTGAAGTAGAGGATAAGTATAGCCAGTAAGGGAAGGTCAGGGGAAATCAGAACAAATTCAGGTGAAATAAAGAGAAAGTGAATGATGGAAGATAATGTAAAGGGAAATAATAGTTGCAAAAACTAGGGAAGTAGGTGTCAATGAATGGAAGGAAAGTACATAAATTAGGTGAAATTAGGAAGATTTTAGGGAAAGTGAGTGGGAATGTTATATGGGGTAATAATGTAAAGAAAAGCAAAATAAGTGAGGGCAATGATGAATAGGCATTAAATAAGAAGAAATACGAGGGAAACCACAAGGAAGAAGTGTCAATAAATTGAGGAAGATATATGGAAAGTTCTGAAGAGAGGGGAAGTGAGGAAAAATAAAGAGAGGCGATGAACATTACGCAGGAAAAATTACAGAAATGATCAGGACATTTAGAGGAAATATGGGTAGATGATGCAGAAGAAGTGACGAAAATGAAGAAAAGGGTGCTCGGTTTAGTAAGAGAAAATGAGAGAAATTATGTTTGGTGAAGTAGAGAAAGTGTTGAAAGTCAGGAGAAGACAGAATGACGTCTGGGGAAAAAAGAGAGAGTTATGGAAATAATAGAAAGGCAAATAAGAGTTGAAAAAGATAGGGAATTAAGGGACAATGTAGAAAGGGAAAGAACATGAAGTAGGTAAAATTAGGAAGATTGTAGGGAAAGTAAGGGCAGGGAAAATTGGAGAAGTAAGAGAAATGAGGGAATAGGAACTAGTGAAACTGAGTGGTGAGGGGGAATTATGAAAATAGATGATGCAGAAGGAGTGAGAAAAATGAAGGAAAGGGCGCTCGGTTTTGTAAGAGAAAATGAGAGAAATTATGTTTGGTGAAGTAAAGGAAGTGAGTGAAAGTTAGGGGAAGTCAGAATGACGTCTGAAGGGAAAAGAGAGAATTATGGAAATGGTAGAAAGGCAAATAAAATTTAAAAAATATAGGGAATTAAGGGAAAATGTAGGAAGAGGAAGTACATGAAGTAGGTGACATTGTGAAGATTTTAGGGGAAGTGAAGGAAAATAGGAAAAGTAAGAGAAATGAGGGAATAGAAACTTGTAAAAGTGAGTGGTTAAAAGGGAATGAGGTAAACGATTGGAGAGAAAGTGTAGGAAGTAAGGAAAAGTTAGGGGAATATTAGAAGAAGAGGAAATAAAGTGAGGAGGATTGACAGGTAATGATTTAAAGAGAAATAAGAGGTTCGAAAGATACGGCAAGTGGGGGAAAATGAAGAGAAAGGAAGTACGTTAGTAGGGAAAAATAGGGCAATGAAAGGAAAATTGAGGGAGAATAGGTGGAAAGGAAATAAAGGGAAGTGAGGCAAATGGGGAAAGGGGAATTAAAGGAAGTAAGGAGAAACTAATGGATAGAAGCAAGGGGAAAATACAAGAAATAATGGTGACTAGGGAATAAGGAGTGAAGGAAAAGAAGTAGAGCAAGCAACAGTGTTAGATGGTTAAAGTGATTTTTTAACTATTTAAATTTTCTTTTTTCAACAAAGGGTAAATATCCCTATTCCTCAATTCCTGTAAATCCTTAACCCTTGCCTGCCTTTTTTTATCTCCAAGCTATAGATTTATCATGTTCTGGTTGTTTGCTCCTTAACTAATGGCTAATCCGATGTAAAAATATAAATGAAATTCTTATTATTTGAAATTTGAATTTAAAATTATTTTCCATTGCTCTTTCAATTCTTTCTTGCTGAATTAATTTTCAGTTCCAGTTCCAGCTCCTCGAGCTTGGATTTTCTGGAAGCTTTCGATTTGATTGCTGCTCGATTTGATCGTGTCTCTTTGGGTGAAGTAAACGAGTCGCGTCAGCATTGATACTATGGATGGAATTTGCTTCCTTTCATGAAAATGCCGATTTTGCGGCACGTAGGATTGGTACTCGATGGCGACACGTCGGTTGACGAAAGTCAACATTGTGAGTAGGTCACGGGTTCGTGCATTTTGTTCGAACTCCTCACAAATAGCCTGAATGAACCAGGATCCAGCCTCCGGATTACGCCAGGAGTAATAACCTGGAAATTGAAAAACAATATCAGTTGCAACAATCTACAAGTATAATGGATCTAATTTTAATTCCAGCATCCCACGTAGAAATTGCCCCATTTGTTTCCATTTCAATTAGGGCAGTGGTCAGTATTTCACTAGAATATCTGGACGAGCAACGGACCGACCACAAACTACGTTACCAATATACATTAAAATATTATTGAACCTAATTTGGAATTATTATCTTGATTATTTATCTAATTTTAATTCCAGGATTCCATGTAGAAATTGTCCTATTTGTCCCTATTTAAACTAGGGCAGTGGTTAGAACCTCATTAGCAAAACTGGACTAATAACAGGCCGTCTATAAACTACGTTACCAATTTAAAATAGTGAGATTACAAAGATGTTGAAAAGCGATGTTATTTGTCTCATCAGAATAGAGTCGCGTAAGCACGATGGCGAGCTCACGTCGAACAGCAGTGGGGATCCGATGCCTACTGAAGCCGATGGAACTGATTTGATCAGATTATTTCATGCGATAGAATGAGCTTGTCTTTGACATTGATAACAACGCCATCTGATATGCGAATATATATCGCCAAGTAGTATTGCTAAGTTATTGGAGAAAAGTTTATGAAAATTAAAATTAAAAGTAAAATTATTTTTTTTAATTACCTTTTTTTTACTCAAAATTTAAGTGAATGTTTGTCGAATTTTTTTTTTGGAGATTTAATCCTTTTTTTTTAAACTCATTTGCTTGAGATTTTTTGGTTAAAATTGAACTATTTCCCAAACAATTTATTTGTATAAAACCTTATTTGTCAAACTAAAAATTAAACTACTCTACTTTTTGTTGACAATTTATATTTTGGTTGAAAATTCAACTATTATTTTCAAAATTCCATTAAAAATTAAAATGTGTGGTTGACAATTTATGTATTTTGTTAAAAATTATTCTTTTTTGTTCGAAAAGTAATCTCTTTGGCTGAAATTTATTTTTCTCTGGTTAAAGATTATTATTAAGATATCTTGTTAATATCTGATTGAAGTTCAATTTTCTTATGTAATAGTGGCGCTGTCGTACCTACCTAATAGGCTCTACGATTTGAAAAATAAAACAGAGGAGAAGTATTTTATAGACAGAGAGAGAGAGAGAGAGAGAGAGAGCAGTAATCATTTTTTTATTTTAAATTGTAAAAAATTAAAATATTGTGTGAGATAGAGTCGTATACACAAAAGTTCCTTAAAAAATCATGTTAAGTATTAAAGAAGCCTTAATTCTCCTTTTCTCAAATGCTCTATGAGAAAAAATTGATACAGTGAAAATCTTTTAAATTAAAAAGAAAAAAAGCACACGCGTAAGCACGACGGCGAGCTCACGTCGAATAGCAGTGGGTTTTCGATGCCTACTAAAACCGATGGGACTGATCTGATCAGATTATTTCATGCGTTAAAATAAGCTTGTGTTTTGCATTGATAACAACGCCATCTGACATACGAATATACATCGACAAGAAGTATTGCGATGTTATTGAAGCAAAGGTACGCATCAGACCCCACTGCTATACGACGTGAGCTCGCGATCGTGCTTATTCGTGTGTGCCTCAGGCTTTTATTGCTCTGTCGGAACGTCATACACAGGTATGCCGTTAAAATCTATGTTTTTGAAAATTTTAAACAAAAACATTAGAAGCTTTAAAAATAAAACGTTGAAAACTACGATTGGTAACAGGTTGAGGCGAGAAAGCGTTACTGAAAATTAATTTTTCGAACTTAAATAATATTCAATGCGTTTTCAAATTATGGCAAACATATACGAAAATTTAGAATACAAAGAGATAGAAAAATATAGAAATTGATAGATGTTAGATTAAATGATTTAAGAAGAGGAGATTGAAAAAGATAGACGGAAATTTAAATTAAAACATAGATAAAAATATTTACTTGTATCAGAATAGACAGAATTTAACAGAAAAAAGGTGATTGAAAAGCATAGACAAAAATGTAAAATAAAAAGACGTAGAAAATGATCAGCGTTGATAGAAGTAGGTTACAAGGCGATAGAAAGGAGATTAAAAAAGATGGACTAGAATTTAGAATCAAAAAAGATAGAAGAATATTGATGTGGATCAAAACGGATAGGATAAGATAGAAAAGAGCGGGCTAAAAAAGTTTGACAGAAATTTAGATTGAAAAGTGATAGAAAAATATTGACGTGGATTAAAAGGGATAGGATAAGATAGAAAAGAGGGGATAGCAAACATATACGAAAATTTAGAATACAAAGAGATAGAAAAATATAGAAGTTGATAGATGTTAGATTAAATGATTTAAGAAATGGAGATTGAAAAAGATAGACGGAAATTTAAATTAAAATATAGATAAAAATATTTACTTGTATCAGAATAGACAGAATTTAACAGAAAAAGGTGATTGAAAAGCATAGACAAAAATGTAAATGAGGAAAGGGATAGAAAAAGCTAAACTCTGATAGTTGTAGGATATAAGAAGATAGAAAGGAGATTCAACAATATTGAAGGGATTGTTTAAAAAAAGATATAAGAATATTGATGTGGATCAAAAAGGATAGGATAAGATAGAAAAGAGGGGACTGAAAAAGATTGACGGAAATTTAGATTGAAAAGTGATAGAAAAATATTGACGTGTATTAAAAGGGATAGGATAAGATAGAAAAAGGGGATGGCAAACATATACGAAAATTTAGAATACAAAGAGATAGAAAAATATAGAAGTTGATAGATGTTAGATTAAATGATTTAAGAAGAGGAGATTGAAAAAGATAGACGGAAAGTTAAATTAAAACATAGATAAAAATATTTACTTGTATCAGAATAGACAGAATTTAACAGAAAAAAGGTGATTGAAAAGCATAGTCAAAAATGTAAAATAAAAAGAGGTAGAAAATGATCAGCATTGATAGAAGTAGGTTACAAGGAGATAGAAAGGAGATTAAAAAAGATGGACTGGAATTTAGAATCAAAAAAAGATAGAAGAATATTGATGTGGATCAAAAAGGATAGGATAAGATAGAAAAGAGGGGACTGAAAAATATTGACGGAAATTTAGATTGAAAAGTGATAGAAAAATATTGACGTGGATTAAAAGGGATAGGATAAGATAGAAAAGAGGGGATGGCAAACATATACAAAAATTTAGAATACAAAGAGATAGAAAAATATAGAAGTTGATAGATGTTATATTAAATGATTTCAGAAAAGGAGATTGAAAAAGATAGACGGAAATTTAAATTAAAACATAGATAAAAATATTTACTTGTTTTAGAATAGACAGAATTTAACAGAAAAAAGGTGATTGAAAAGCATAGACAAAAATGTAAAATAAAAAGACGTGGAAAATGATCAGCGTTGATAGAAGTAGGTTACAAGGCGATAGAAAGGAGATTAAAAAAGATGAACTAGAATTTAGAATCAAAAAAGATAGAAGAATATTGATGTGAATGAAAAAGGATAGGATAAGATAGAAAAGAGGGGACTGAAAAAGATTGACGTAAGTTTAGATTAAAAAATGATAGAAAAATATTGACGCGGATCAAAAGGGATAGGACAGGATAGAAAAGAGGGGATTGAAAAATATTGACGGAATTTTAGATTAAAAAGTGGACGAAAAATATTGACGTAGATCAAAAGTAATAGGATAAGATATAAAAGAGGGGACTGAAAAAGATTGACGGAAATTTAGATTGAAAAGTGATAGAAAAATATTGACGTGGATT
>JAAAKG020137726.1:0-12830 GCA_010014905.2 Druon quercuslanigerum
CTAATTGACAGCAGAAAAGCGCAATTGACGCCTCACTTTTTCCCCTCATAATTAATAATCTTATAATTTTATGTATAGCTTAAAAAATTAAAACAGCTTTTGCACGAAAAAGAACTTTTTTATGTGTTTTGCCCCAAAACTAAAAATTTCAAAATTGATTATCTGAAGTATTACATACACTTTGTGTTTTGTAAAAATCGCTTTTTCACAATTCTATTTTCTGTTTATTTTTCGTATTTTTCTTAAAAATTTATGAAAACAAATCTAGATTTAGTGCGATCACGAACAATCCAATTGAAGATGACAGTCTACGTGCAAAAGATTTCAAGGATGCAAAAAGAAACATAAAAATATAATACGCGTATATTTTCATGTGCGTGATCCTTATAAAAATATGTGATCCTTAAGCATAATCGATTGGGATTAAGTTTTTATGTGGAAAATGTGCAAAGTTAATCAAATCTGGTCGGTTACCTAAGATTGCGTGATTAACTTTTTATGAAAAAAGATAATGATTTTGTGAATAAAATATACAAAGGATCCTGCACAACTTATATTGGAAACTTCTCGTCGTGGAATTCTCACGTCTTATGATATTTAATAGTTAAATAAATTATTAGATAATTCACACAAGATAACACAATTATAGGGCAAGGCATTTATAATGTTAATTGTATCGCTTCCTTTCTGGTTAGATAAATTGCACGTTTCAGTTAAATTGAACAAAATTATTCTGTTAGACCAGCATCGATACTTACTTGAAATAATTAAAATATTTTCATTGACGGAGCAAAATATTTGTTTAAATTGACAAAATTTTTTACTTAAAACAACTTAAATATTTGCTTGAATTAACAAAAATATATGCTGGAATAAACGAAATTTTTCTAATAAAAAGTTGTCTTGGGTCAACTAATTATTTTGTTTTCAACATAAAATGTATAGTATAGGGTTGATCCAACCAAAATTTTGTTCTTTGAACAAACTCTGGGTTTTTGGAAACATAATTTAAAATTATAGTTCAATATCACGCATAGCGGTTTGGATGTTATATCGACAGTAATTCATTTATATGTAAATTTTACAAATATATACAAGTATTTAATAAAAGTTTGGTTTGGCTTCTCGACCACCTGACAATTTGCTATGTCTCTATCTTTCTGGTGAAAAGTGCTGCTCTCGTCGCAGACAATCCCTGATAGTGTGCTAGTTGAGCCACACCTGAAATAAGAACCCCTCTTGTGTTCTAGCGTAAACCCACTTGCTTGCAATTGTACATAGCAACGCACCTTGCGTTGGGCAAAAGTTTTCTCCATGGCACCTGCCTTCGCATTCGTCTTAACATCTTTCTCTCTAGGTTAATACTTTTTATCTGAAGAGGAGCGTAACAAATTCAGGGAAACTTTCTCGAATACAGAGAACACAGTTTCTGAGGGGTTAAAACATTGTATGCGTGCGTGGTTGCGCTATGTAAGATCAGGTATTCCGTGAATATAATCATCAGCTGAAACACGTTTGGAAAAAATTATTTTCTTATCAATATATTTGTTGGACAATTCGCCTTGCTTCAAAAGCCCTTCTTCAAATTGCTTCTTTATTAATACCTTGTTTGGCCGTTGCTGGAATATCATGCCTAAGTATGCCAACAAATTGTCGATCGTTAAATCGATATGTTCAGGTCTCAAATGAAAGTAGGTCAAAGCATGACCCTAGAGTATCGATCCAATAAACACTCTTATAGATCTTTATCCCGATTGTAAATTGTTTTTACAGTCTAACTTGGCGCTTCTAACTTTCGAAGACATCACCAATTTCTTCGAAATGACTCAGTAATTCTCCAATCGAAGAAATATTTATTTTCCGTATTCTCTGGGAAGCTATTGATGGCGCACGCGCTCGTACCGTATATATCAGTGTGTTACTAATTCACTTTGTATATCAGCCAAACGTAAAGTATGTTATCTGCTTAACGAGCTCGTCTTTCTGCTTCTATTACCAACATCACGGATTGCGAGGTTTCTTCATCTTTGCTAGCTGCTTCCACATTTTCTGAACCTCACAGTTCTTTCAGCTCCCGTATAATTGCCTCCATTTGCTTAGAAATTTCTTCTTCCTCAGCTCGAAACACTCTCAATTCTTCTTTCTGGTCTTGTTTCTTTCTTTCTAGTGAACCAGATTTCAACGTTTCTATTTCGCTCCTGGCATTCTCCAAATCCGCCATTAGCGTCTCCTTTTCCTCCTTGGAGCTTGAAAATCATTCCCATTAGGACTGCCGTCACAAGAAGGATATTTTGCAACAATATAGTTTACCCACGTGTGCTCTGGATCATTCTTGTAGATTCTAGCAGTCAGTTTTGAGTTCTCACCGCAAAAGAATTTTATACGAAACAAACAAGTTTCGAAATTAAATGGTGCACTTTATCTGTAGAGCGATCGGTACTATCCCACTTCTGAGACCGTAATGTTAAGGATGCGGGCCTAGATGGTATTTCAACGGACAATGTACAAAATGGCTATTGAAAATATATATGATCTTTTATTAAAAGTTTAGTTAAAAGTAAAACTGTATTCACAAGAGCTGGCTTTCCCGGTCGAATAAGTTTTACCTGCCTTCAGTGATTGTTGACCCCTGGTCAATGGGCTATGTCTCTATCTTTCTCTTACTTTTGGAAAAATTGGTATATTCTTTGCAATTAATCGTAATACCGGTTCCTTATTACTTGATAAAGGAACTCGTCATTCATTAGACATATACAAACCTCCATACACTTACAACTTCAATTCGTTTACAATAGGTTTATCAGTTGGCCCAAGAATTAATTTAAAAATTTTAAAAGTGAGTTCTTTGCAACATACTTACAAATTTAAAATTTATTAAGTAGATAACTAAATTTGTTGAAAATGCAACATATAAAGTATAAATTTACCAAGAGGTCAAAAAAATAAATCCCTAAACGATCCATTGTAGAAAATTTGAAATAATAATATTCTAAAATTGAGTGCTTTGAATATTCTAAAATTGTCAAGCAGCCCACTGTACGAAATGTAAAATCTTTATAGTACAAAAGTGACATTTTGTTTAAAAACTTTTACATTACACTTCTTATCAAGGTTTAAATTATAATAATTCTTCATAAATGGATTATAGTGAATTCTATATGCAGGGCCCCCAGATTTGTTTCTTCCGAGAATTGTCGCCACGCCGCGGATTAGAGTAAAAGGTGATGTGGTGGGCGTGCGGTGGTCACTGAGGCGTGATTAAACAGGAGCGTGTAAGGCCTTGTGCCCTAACGGTCTAGCTGCCTCACTGCGTCATGTTCCCTCACATAGCGTTATCTTCACTCTCAGTGTTTTGCGAAGTGTTTCACTTATGCCTTTTCTTATGCATAAATCTTTAAAAAATGCCGAAATAAAAAAAAAGGCAGCCTTTAAAATTTAAAGAAAAATATCAGCTTATACGCGCACAATCTTGGAGTTCTCGCTTAAATTCCGTGATACTAACGCATTTCTTAGCAAATTTTAATGATTTTTATTAGCTTCAATTTCTTTGATTAAAAAAAAATTAAAGCCTTTCTAAAATTTTTCGATACATGCGCACTTGAAAACGTCGCAGTCCACTAGCATCACTACTTGAATTGATATGTATTGACAAGATAGTAAAGCTTTGCTTCAAATTTAGATTATTCTATGTATTAGAAAGAAAAATGCGAAAACGTAAAAAAAGACTGTCTTACTACCTAGGAAAATTTAATTATGTAGACAGAGAGTGTATTATCATTTCGAAAGGAAAAATATGACCTAGCTTTCATTGAAACTTCATCGGATCGTCTCTGTGTACCTCATACGTTAGAAGGTGAGAAAAAGAGGTTCCATCGACTTCGGACATCGGAGTCACACTGTGGTGTTTTGCAATGTCAAAATGTCAATCGTTGAATTAGGAATAGCAAAAAATGTGTTTTTTGTGGACAGATAATTTAACATTTATAAAAGAAAACTATTTTTGCAAAATATTGTCTTCGTATGTTTGCATAAAACTCTCTTGTGCGCAACGCAATAAGTATGTGCTTACCACTCCACGTGTTGACATGCGGTTCTCTGGTGAAAATATTCATATGTTTTTAGATACTACTGTTTTTAAATTGCTATGCATGCAGTTGACGGACCAAGGTGATTTAGTATCTAGGTCGATTATTCAAGAGGATGCTCTTAATTTAAACGAGATGTTCAGCAGCCCACAAACATTTAAAGTACGTAAGCAGCAAACACATTTATTTTAACGTGTAACATCACTGTTTCCTTCTCAATTCCGTTAAATATTTAGTTTTCCTATTCTCTGGCTTAGAAATATATTTTTTAAAACATTGTTGACCGCGAATTAAAAGTCACCGAAAACGGTCTATGCGCCCCTGACTGTTTACATTTGCAGTGGACTTATATCTGGGAAGTTTATTCAAGGTCGGCCCCAAAATTGACACTAATTTTAGGATTCACTATATTTCAACATTTATTTATAAATTCCGAATTTATCAGGCAGCAAAGTCAATAAATGTCAAAATAACCACTTTACCAAATTTTAAATCATAATTTTTCAAAATTGGGTTCTTTTAACAATTTTTCATAAATTTTAAAGCGATTAACAAGCTAAATAAATAAATGTCAAATTACCCACTGTATCAAAATTTAAATCCTATTATTTTTAAATTGGGTCAATTGCAATTTTATTTCGAAATAATAGATTCACCAATTGAAAAAATAATTATTACTATACTTACGGAATTTCACCTTTGAGCAAATATTTCAAAAATTGTATTCGTTGCATATTTATTTCGAAATTTGTAAAGTCAAGAAATAAATAAATTTCTAAATTACCCTTTTTAACAAATTTTATATCATATTATTCCCATAAAAATGGATTGTTTGCAAATCAATTTTTAAGTTCTCAATTTATTAGGCGGAGAAATTAATAAATTCAAAAATTACCCTATTTACTTAACTGAAAATTCTAATATTACTACAAAAATTGTGTTTTTTAGACACTATTTTTTCATGTATCTAAAATCTCGCAAAAGGATTATGAAAGCCTAGCAATTTGTCTATTTCTGTGTATGATATTTATCATTTTAATTACATACCTGCAGTTAGAAATTATACAATAATTCAGTTATTATTTCTGGTTATAGTGCAGCTTCAAAAATTATATATCAGTTTTTTTTAATTTTTGGTTTTTTATTAGATTTACAATCACTTCTAAAATTTTATAAAAAGATCCAAATTCTATCATAAAGTCTCAGTTTCTAGAAATACTATTTTTATTATGTTATATTATACTTTTTTATAAAAAATCTGAAAAATGGTTAAAAATCACAATAGTGATTAAAATATTTTTGAGATGTCAAAAATATTTCAAATATTTGAAACAATTTCACAAAAAATACGTTACAAAGAATTCACAATAATTTCTAAAATTTTAAAGATTTTGCAAATATTTCTAGATATACAATGATAAAAACGGATTTGTAAAATTATTTACGATAATTACAATAAATTATAATTACATGAAAATTGTGTTTTTTGTAAAAATTGTACTTTCTAGCAAGATTATTTTTATAATTTTTATTGTACTTTTTAAAAAACTTTTAAATAAAAACAAGTCAAAGATTTGGAATATTTTAAAGGATTTGACAAATAATAAAAAGATTTGAATTTTTCAAAAGTTTAAAAGTTTCCAAAAGTTTTACAAACCTTCGAAACCAACGCGGGTAAGAAAGACCGTCAAAGAATCAATTTTTATCAGGATTAACAGAAGTAAAATAAGGAGAAAAATTTCATTAACATTTCACAATATAATTTTGTGAGATCAATACCATTCGTAAAACACTATACATTAATTGAAAAATTAGGTAATCATTAAAATATAATATTTAAAATATTTGGGTTCCAAAAGTTCGGCGGGACGTTAAACTTTCGTCTTACAAGTAGTTTATCCTTTAATTAGTCAGACGTGATAAAGGAACTATGCCGTTCAAACACATTTCTGAGACCATTCTCACTACTTGTTAAAAACTGTTTCGTATCTTGCGGCTCCAAAAAAAGACTAGTGAAATAAAGGTAATGTTTCTAAGGCAGCTACATTTTCCATATTACTTGCTGCGAAACTGCAAACACAAACTCGTGCTGTACCTTTGCCATTTTTCACATTTATGCCTTCATGTACATTTAATCATGATGACATCGTTTTATGTCAAGAGGCATGGAAATAGAAGGCAAACAGAAAACACATTTATAAATAATCTAATTTTGTTTATTTACAAATATCGCAATATTTTATTCTATTTTCATTTGTAATACCAAGTGATAAAATATCATAATTCAGAAACCTACATAATTATTTCAAAGTAGATGAAACCACTATTATGAGTAGCAACATAAAAATACGTATTTGCTTTCAGTAAAAACATGACCTGACATGTTGAAATAGGTGGTTATAGGCCCTTAGAAAAATCTTAGGATAATTTACATGAACCAAAACATTAATAATTACGCGTGCAGTCGAACTACGAAAAGGGGTTCATTGGGACTGACGGATCCGAAATCACGGTGAGCGAAGCGAAAAGCGTCCGAAAATTCACTCAGAGCTGGACGAGCTCGAAGGCTGGACTGGACGTCTTCCGCGTGGCGAACTTCATGAACCTTGTGAATATTACTTTGGTTGGTTTTAGAATAGGTAAATTCTGGCTTTAATAACTGCTGATGTGAAAGAACAAAAGTTAATCAGAGTTGTCAAAATAAGAAAAACGAATTTCGGCGTTAATGAGCAAAAATTCTGTCAACTTAACTTAGACAAAAAGGAAAAAGAAGCTTCATGAACGCTTCTGATTTTCTTAAGATGCGAGAGTACGGTTTTTTTTTAACCCATCAACCATTTGGGAGCTTAGAAATCTATCCTTCTAATTTGTGATAAGTCAGAACATGCTTCATATCATTCATGGAAGAAGTCCTATGGAACTTCTTGATTCTCTCAAAATGCGAGGTGACGGTTTGTCTTGAACCCATTAATAATTTGGCAGCCCTGAAACCTACCCTTTAGAATTGAGGTAAACTCGGATATGTTCAGTGGGACCAATTCAAGATGGCTAAATAGTTTTCTTAAATGAATCAATTTCTGAATTATGAAACTGCATCATCATCAGTGATTCACGATTGAACAGTCTATGGAGTTTAAAATACTCCCAGAATGACAGTTTCATTTTGTTTAGTACTGAATCGACCAAGTGAGTTGACAGCTAAAGTGTCACGAAGTAACCCGGCCACAAGTCTGCGAAAATAAGTCAAGACTTTCTTTCTTATTTTGTTGAATGGAAAATATAGTTTGCCCGAGAAATTGGTATTTTTTAATTATCTTCCGCCTGAATAGTTTTCTAAGAAAAAGCCAGAATAAAAGTAAAAAGAGAATGCTAGAGGGGTTGCAGGATTGGTGAACAAATTGAGAAAGTGGTCGTCAATTCTGAGTCCGCTCCAGGGAATTCTACAATTTAAAAATTGGACTTAATCACAGACTTCAGTACAATGGACAGTTTCAGATTATTAACTCTGAACGGAAAACAAAAAAATAGTTTTATTTAGGAAAATAAAATTGTAAAATATAAAATTAGAAGTGTCACGGTTAGCCTATTTTAAGCTATCGAGAAAAAAAGAGAATAAACTTAAACTTCTTTCTCAGAAGATATAAAATAAAGAGTTTTGTGGGGACTTTATTTTACACGCAAACCACGGAACCGGTAGATCAGTTTTTTTATAACCCGCTTTATTCGATACAGGCTCTTTTTGAAAATACATAGGGTGAGCAAGAAAGAGAGCGTGAGAGAAAATATCGTTGAAATATGCCTCCGAGGAAATGTAGTAGCGTGATATGAAACTGAATCGACAACCCTGGTGGTCACTAAACTTGCTATTGCTTGGCTAGCAACGCCGTTGAGAGTTCATAAGCACGTGTGAGGCTATGGTTTTGTGAGATTTCAAAGGTAATCATAAAAGGAAGTTATCATGAAGATCTTTTTTTCTATGGTACCAATTTTTCGTAAATATATATATATATATGACATCGTCCGCAAAAAAGGGACCTAATGCGTCAAAGCTGAATTTTACAGGACAGGCGATTGTAGCAGAGTCCGCAAGCCAGAATTTGAGTAGCAGGGCTGCATCTACGGAAAGAATCCTCTTTACTTTAGGTGCTTTCCGTTAGCACCTCCAGAAAGGAACTTCAATATTTTCCTCGTGCTATAATTTTGGGCTGTTTTTGGGCTCTTCGAAAATGCAAAAATTAATTTAGAAAAAACAAACCCTATCTTGTAAAAACCCCTTAGAATTAAATATGCACCTAAACTAAATGTAAGCGTATCAGAATTTTGAACTTTTTTGGGCTCTTCTTGGACACCAATACCAATTTTCGGGGTCTTTTATTTTTCTCAAAAAAAACGGACTTTTCGGTGGAGGCGCTCTCCGTCAACACCTCCACTACAGCAAGTTCAAAAAATTAGAAAAACCAACATGGCGGGAAAATATACTGAAGGTCTGAGGTAATTTTTTGCTGGCCCACAATAATAAATTGCATTTTAAAAACACACCTCATAACACTATATTTCCAGGACTTCAGTAGGTATATAGATCCTCACAGTAACATTCCGCAACCCCTCGAAAAGACCCTATCAAATTTAACGAAGCAAGTCTCACCTTCCATAAATTGAAATGGTAAAAAATATTTCAATTAAAAAATAAGTAGTAGAAACCGATTTGCAGGACTTTAGTAGACATATCCTCCCTCGCAGTAAAATTTCCCCACTTGGAGGAACTACTCACATCACATTTGTTGAAGCAAGTTTCACATTCCATCACTTAAAACGGTAAAAATTTTTCAATTGAAATATAATTATAACACGCATATTTCCAGGGCATTAGTAGATATATGCATCCCCAAAGTAACATTCCACAACCTCCAGAAGCTACCCCTATCACATTTAACAAACAAAGTCTCACCTTCAATCAATTAAAATGGTAAAAAATATTAAAAATTAATATAAAGATTACACAGAGATTTTCAAGACTTTAGTAGATATATCCACCCTCAAAGTAACACTTCACAACCTGTCAAATATCTTGAAAAAAGCCCCTGAGGGTAGAGTTAGGGCAAGTTCGAAATCTTAAATTGGAACATCTATTTTTTATTGCATATTCGGATTCCCTGGATAAAAATGCTTATTATTATTACACCATTGCGCCATTTCCCTTTCGGGGTAGGCGTGGCTCACTCGGTGAGGAAGGGAGTAGTGTAAGGAAGGGAATATAGAATTTTGAGATTGATCTAGAATTCTCGTGTTATTTATTTGAATAACACGTTCATTCCTCAACACTGCTCCGACCCAGGTTGCTGATCAATCTTTCTAGCAATAACCTTGAGTGAAGATCCTCATAAAGTCGTCATATGAGGTTTAACGTTTATGTATTTTTTCATGCAGGCTCTCGTGTTTCTATGGCATTCCGCGGTCTGCCTCTGGGCACGCTGCCATTTACTTTACCTTGATACACTTGTTTCGTTAGTCGTTCTTCCTTCATTCTCTCAACATGCCCGAAGCATCTTAACCGATTTCTTTCCCATGTGTCAACTAGCGTCTCTTCCGCACCACATTCTGTAAGGATTATCTTGTTGATCACTTTGTCCATCAGAGTTTTCCCGCATATTATGCGCAAGAATCTCATGTGTTATTTTTTAATTGACATATTTGTTACCGTTAAATTGATGTAAGTTTAGACTTGCTTCATTAAATGTGATAGGGGCGGTTCCTAGGGGTTGTGAATTGTTATTTTGAAAGTGCATATATCTACTAAAGTCCTGGAAATGCAGTATTATGAAGTGTGTTCAGAGAATATAATTTATTATTCTTGGTGCGCAAAAAATAAGCTTAGACCTGCGTCATATGTTTTGTCGCACTTATTTTTCTGATATTCTTACATTTAGGCAGGGTACGTATGTTTTTTCTGGAGTAATTTTAGGGGAAGAGGGGTTGTTTTTGAAAAATAATTTTTTACAGTTTTTGAGGCCCCATAAAAGGCCAATTCTGGCTATGTTGATTTTTCTAATTTTTTAAATTTGCTGTAGTGGAGGTGTTTGCGGTGAGCGCCTCTGACCAAAAAGTCCAGTTTTTTTAGAAAAAGAAGAGAGTCCGACAATCGATATTTGGTGCCCAAGAAGACCCCAAAGAAGCCTAAAATTTTGATATGCTTACATTTAGTTTAGGTGCACATTTAATTTTGAAGGTAGTTTTTAGAAGATAGGGGCTGTTTTTTTAAATTTAAGTTTTGCATTTTTAAAGAGCTCAAAAAAATTCCAAAATTCTGGCATAAGGAAAATATCGAAATTCCTTTGTGGAGGTGCTAGCGGAACGTACCTCTGCACTTATATCTTCCTTACACTACGTTAGGTATTAAGCTTACATTGAAAGAAAAAAGGTTGGATCTTCTTTATTTCTTAACAGACTATTAATAAATAATAATGAGTTAGTTATACGTTAAAGATGTGCGGTAATTTTTTTATTTAAGATATTTTCGTATTTTTGTTAATTAGGCTGTTTTCTATAAGGAAAAATGTTTTATGTACGAAATAATTTTAAGAAATGAGTATCGAAATACTATGTATTGTATTGTGATGTACACGACGTTCTTTGAGAACGCAACTTTAGAAAGAAAGTGACGGAACATCGGAAAAGAGGCAGGTGTTTCGAGGGCTTTAGTATAACGGACACGCTCAGGTACACGAAAAACACGATTAGTGTTTTTGAAATTCTGTATAGGCTAATTTGTTTACATCATTATTTTTAGGTTGTGTAAAAAGATTGTGTAGTGGGTTTCAAAGGATTAACAGTGATGCTGAGATGAACAAGTTGTTCAATTATTAGGAAATGATAGAAGTGCGGTTGCAGGTAGATATTTGAAAAAAATTAATATTGATAACTCAAAGAAAAATAAAAAAATTTTAATATTTTTTATATATTTTTAAAGTATCAAGCTCCAAGTCGATTCTGAGAGTAATTGCGAGAACTGTGACTTACTACAATAATCATTGAAATAGAAGTCCAGTGTGAGTTAATATACTGATAGAATAATAAAAATAATAGAAATAATTACCAAATTTATTACTGATAGCTTCTTTCGACATTTATGTCGGATTAAACGCCAAAAAAATTTACCCTTTCGGAAAAAATCCTTCAGAAAGGAACGTCGTGTTTTATAAAGCCCCGCATTCGGAACCGAAAAATGTGCATAAGTTTTGAGTTTTCAAATTTGTTGACAATTCTTTTTAAAAAATTCAACTCATTATCCCGCTGTATTGAATTGTGAAAAAAATCAAAAAACAATTAATCGTTTCGGAAAAAAACCCTTCAGAAAGAAACGTCGTATCTTATAAAACCCCGTGTTTGAAACCGGAAATGGTGCATAAGTTTTGAGTTTTCACATTCTTTGTTAATCCTTATAAAACTTTTCAACTAATTATACCGCTCTATTGAATTGTGAAAAAAAATTTTTTGAAAACTTAATCATTCTGGAAAAAAAACTTTCACAAAGGAACGTCGTGTTTTATGAACCCCGCGTTTGAAACCGAAAAATGTGCATAAGTTTTGAGTTTTTACATTGTTTGTTAATCCTTATAAAACTTTTCAACTAATTATACCGCTCTATTGAATTGTGAAAAAAATTTTTTGAAAACTTAGTCATTCTGAGAAAAAACGCTAAAAATGGTTGAGGATGTTTTTGCGTGAGAATTTTTCATGAGAAACATTTTAATCAGAATAATCCCTATAAAATTAAAAAAGAACTTTATATGGAACTACAAATTTATAATGTGCTTTTTATACACATTAGATATTTACAGCCATGCATGATTAAAAATTACCTTTCAAAAATTAAAATGTATTTCAGTGATAAAAAAACTATCATGGTCAGTCGATTTTGATGAAAAATTGTAAAATTATAATGCTATGTGACACACATTTTGGATCTTAAGTATTTTTGAAAATTTTTCGAAATCGCGGAAGTTACTCCATGTTGAATTTCGGGGTCACATTTTTGAGAATTCTCAATATGTCTGTAGAGTGTGATTGGATTTCGATAAAAATTGGACACATAAGAAGTGAAATGATATATTTAAAAAATAAAAAACGCTGCATTTTTTAATTTTTCATGAGAAAAGTCCAACACAAATTTTGATTCCATTTTTCGTGAACTTCTTCCCTGTCAACTTTTCTTAAATATGAATAAAATGATTCATTGTGAAATCACCGTTCTTTAGAAAAAATATTAATATAAACAATTGGGTCCCAAGATATCGTCATTTTAGTGAGACTGCGTGGGTAATATTGTCAAAATCAAACGACTAGGGGCAGATCTTGATATCTATATTTTGTTTTTTTGCAGTTTTTCACATAATTTCTCACCAGAAAAGTTATATCAATACTTGAAAAATAATGCTTATATATTTTATAGTTTGTTTTTTTAATAATTTAAATAAAATGTAGTTTCAGTTTTTGGCCTTTAAACCAAAATAAAATGCATAATATCATAGGATAACACGAAATAAGGGTCACAATAAAACTCTTTATTCAACAGAATTTTAAGCAGAGTAAGCTACATTTTTTATACTTTTAAAAGGTTTTTTTAAGCCTAGAACCGGAATTTAAAAATTCCTCACACGGAAAAAATTTTTACTTGAGGAATTACTGAACTAATTACGTTGTGGCGGATATGAGAAAAATTCGGTGAATTAACAATAACTATTCTGT
>JAAAKG020137727.1:0-35383 GCA_010014905.2 Druon quercuslanigerum
TAAATGACAAAAGTTTTTCACCAAAAAAGGATATATAAATTCCTTATTTATAATTTTTGAAAAGGGCGAGTAAATTTTCTTTTAATCGTAAAAATTCAGATTGAAAATAAAAAATGTAATTCTTAGAAAAACGATACAAGTTAAACTGAAACGTTTAATAACAATTTTTTTTAATAGGATGCGCACTTTTTTAGCTATAAAAACAAGACCATGAAAATTCCTTTTTCTAATGCTAAATAACATTATGAATTGTAATAATATAATTAAAAAATTAAGAATTTAATACATACAAAAAAAATTGCAAGTTTTCCATATACTTTATTGATATTTATAAATCGGAGATCGACATAAAATTAACAGATTTCTTGTTGGCAAAGTTAAGCTTTAGGCTGCGGATATATAGATGAGGTTTGGCAGGATAGGATGTAAAATGATGTCGAAGGGAAAGGAATACGACCGGAGATGCAGGCGGGCTTCAGAGAGGGAAGGATTACAATCAATAATATTTATGGTTTGCAGCACGTGGTGGCTAGATTAGTAGCTAAAAAAGGTGCGACCGTGCACGCGTTTTTTGTAGATTTAGAAGGCATATTCCCTACAGTGGATAGGGAGAGATTGTGGGAGATGATAAAAGAGATGATGGTGGAGACAGGCCTGATCGAGAGGGTGATGGAGGTATATGAAGAGACGAAAGATAGAGAAAGGGGAAGGGAGGGAGTCTCAAAGGATTTTAGGATGAATTAGAAGTAGAGGCAAGAGTGTCTGATTAGCCAGACGCTTTTTGCATTTTTAATCGCGAATAATTAAGCTAGAGGCCGAAAAAGTGGGAGGAGTTAGGACAGGAGGAGTCAGGGTATGTTTAATCGCTTATGCATATGACATATTGCTGATATCAAAAAGCGAGAAAGCTTTGACATAGAAAATGAAAAAGTTAAGAAGAAACTTAGACAAAAATAGTTAAGAGTTACCTGAGGAAAAGTCTAAGGTTATGGTGTTCAAGTAAGGAGATGCGAGGAATAAGGGAGGGGAGTGGAAGTAGAAGGAAAAGGCCGAACAGGAGAAGACAGAGTTTGTGTACCTAGACTGCCTGTTTCTCAGGAATGGGAAAGTGGATAGTCATATAAAAAGATGCTAGTGTAGAGTCCAGGAAAGAGTTTCTTTGCAGATGATTTTAGAAGGAGAATGAAATTGTTTGATTCGGTAGTGATAAGTCTCTTATTTTATAAAGTGTAGGTGTATGAATGAAACATAAGTAAGGAGGTGAATGTGATACAGTAGAGATATGTAAAGTGGACACTGAGGATGGAAAGGAGGATTTGCCAGGAGAGAGATAGAAAGAACGACTTTATGTATTATAACGAGGATTTGAGGGTTTAAATAAGTCGAAATTTTTAGAAGAGGAGAAAGTAAGCTGGTTAGGGATTATTTAGGAAGAAAGATAACAGCAGCAGAGGTAGGAAGATGTAGGTGAAAAGAAAAAGGTATTTTAGATTGAATGGGTAGCAGATAAATGAAGAGAGAAAGAGATGGCAGAAGGAGATCAGAAAATACGGAAGTCTATCTTGACCGGGTATTATGCGTAGATTATGCCAAGGGAGAGACCGCAATCTCTGCAGGAGAAAGAAGAGAAAGGAATTTAAATACTGATGGGAAGAACAAGATGCAGATGCATGGAGGTGTATAAATAGATTCTGGCTTTCAAGAGAGAAGTGGAGGTATGAATTGTGCGGAAAGGGGGATGCCAAAGTGGATCACTGGTTGAAGGAATATAAAGAGTTGGAAAGCAGTGGAGGTACTTTTGCATCAAATAAGTAACAAAAGGGCAGCAGCATGGTTAAAGTGGGTGTTAAGTAAGATAAAGACGAACAGAGGGAAGGGGAACAGCAATGAAGAAGAAAATATTGTAAATAGAAAAGAAATTATGTGTGATAAAATTGTAAATATTGTAAATAGTAGATAATTGGTAGGTATTAGCCGTGGAGGCAGAGGTTGGCAATGAGGAAAACGCCTTAATAAAAGTTTAATTTTTTTTCTTTACTAAAATTTTTAATCAGCCAATACCAATTATTATGAACCGTTTTGGAGTATTGCCAACATCTTTGGCATTAATACTAAGTTATAATAGCACTTTAAATGGGGATATTATTGAAAAACGTTTTTTCTTCTGAATATTATTGCTAAATAATTTTCATATGTTGGTAGACCACATAAATTTCTATAACTGTGTATTGCAAAGTTGAGTAATCTAAGATTTAAACAAAATTGCTGTTGATTCGTTAGTTTGTTATTTTATTGAAAATAATTGATTAAAATTCTGAAACCTGCAAATGAAAACAAAAATCTTAGACGCATAATTAAATACATTTTGTCCAAAACGCAAATTCGATGAAAATCCTTTGAAATGTTTAAAATTACACGCAATCTTAAAACTCGAATAAGAAATCTGTTAAAATTTCGTAAAATTTTGTTTAAAATTAACGAGAATAAATAATAAGATTAAGGAAATTTTATTATGTTATCTTACTTAGATAAGTCCGCTCACAGATACGCTGAAACTCACAATTCAGGTGTAAGATAAACTTTTTTGATTGTTTTGGATTTTCAAATTTTGAATCTCTATTATGAAATACAATAATTTCTTATTTAAAAAATACCATCGATAACTTTACTTATGATAAAACTGGGAAAACGTGAAACGTGACGAAACGTGATTATCTGAGAGCTATTTCTCTTAAAGCAAATACTAGTTTAAAAAAGGCATTTTTTATACTCTATACGATTTTTCGTTTAAAATATTAATGGCTTTTTTATATGCCTATGAGATCTATACATTTTTTCTGTTTATATTATACTCAAGACCTTTGAAAAGATGTTGTAATTACTTTGAAATGGCTAAAATTAGGATTACTGATACTCTGACGTTCATCTAAGTGATCATCCTAAATTCTATCGATGAATATAATAGATAGTATACACTATAATTTTAGAAGCATTTTTAAGCTTTCCGTAAATAACAATTTGTCCAACGTTATACATGTCATGGAAAATAAAATTGAAAAAGAATTCCTAATGATGCAGAATGTTTCTGAGCTTGAGAAGCAGAAAGTACAATGAGTTGAAGTGAAAGCGAGAATTTGTCTTGTAAAGTATCGTACGTACGTAAATAGTTAAATGATATTTGGTAAGTTCGTGTTATGTGTCAAATCGCTAAGTTGAGAACTCCGATAAATCAAAGCAAGAGTTCACGAGATCTTCACTCGAAATTTTCACAGACAATTTGAGTAAAGGTCCTACGTGACCACTTGAGGGTCCATTAGTCCCGTAACGGTACTTTCCCTGGGCCGGAAAATAACAGCCTGCGAAACACGTGTTCGCAACATTCCAACGGCTGGCCAGGTCCGTGCGTCAGTCTTTTCCTCTCCCTCACTCCCAAGTACTTTGTCCTTGTCTATTCTCACCATCTTCCTTCTCTCAGTTTTCATCCTTTCCTTTCTTTCTGACGTACGTAAAGGGCCTCCGGGGAGCTCAACCAGCGTTGGAATGAACGCGTTCATGAACCCAAAGATTTGATTAAGTGTTCATTCTAAATAATATATAGAGGAAAACACGGGCATACTCCCCCTAAATGGAAGACCAGCCTAAATTTAATATTAGGCAAATAGATGATAGGTATATTAATGTTAATTAGGTAGTGTTTAAGTAATTTAAAGAATGATTCTTATTTAAGGATATAACCAGGAATAGGAGGATCGCCAGCCAGTTTGATTAAGTACTTTAACGATAAATATGAATTTAAATACGTTTATTTTAGAATTAATATTGAAATTAATAATACAAATAACTATAGAAATTAGTAAAAATACAAATTATATTAATAAGAAAAACTAATAAGCCTAGCGATCCTTCTATTTGCCCTAGCTTCCCGTTTTCTTCGGAAATCGGAAGTTGGGATAGAAATAAACATTAGTACAAATGTTCAGATTTTTAGATTACCTAAAAATATTTTGAATTGTTAATTAAAGTTATCTTTAAACTAGCGTAACATAGGATTGACGCGTGAACGCGCGAGGCCGGCGGGCCTGGCTGACGACCCCCTCCGCTCGGTTGCGACTTCGTTGTCGTTCTCGCGGCCAATCTGAGGACTCGAACGCTGTCCCCACCGTCTCGGAACGTTCCGCGCACGGTCAGCGAGAGTCGAGAGCGACTCTAAAGTGACAGTTCGCATCGCAACTTCTAGAGGCTTAGCCGCGCCGCTCCGTCCTCCAATTTTGTAGTGTACCTTGCTTAATCAGTGTACCCGTTCGACCAAATAAATAGTGTTCTCCGTAAGCAGCTTTGCCCGTAGCGGACGGCACTGGAACCGACTCTCCGCGCAGTGGCAACCGACCAGTGTCCAGCACCGATAGTCCGGACCCGGACGTACTACTACTCGTGGCCGTCGGCACCCCGGAACAATTTTCGCCGTCACTGCTTCTATCGCCGTCTCCTCGTTTTTAACCAAAAATTGTAACCCAACATTGTAACCTAAATTGTAACCTAAAATTGTAACCTAAAAAAAAGCAAAAAAAAAAAAACAAGGTCATCGCCTCGCGGCGGTGGCCAGCACACGAGAATAAAACTCTAAATTGAATCGGCAGTTTTTACCGCCAGTTTCAGAAGAAAAACTGTCAAATTGAATCGGTAATTCTCACTGCCACCCACGCAGCCTTGATGGACGGCCTAACCGCCTGGCGCCGTTTCATACAACCAAACGGGGCCCGTCGGACGTACCTTTCACCACCCTCAGGCAGGCAGCACAAAAAGCATAAATCAATGGCACGCTTAGACGCTTTTCTCGCTGCGAATAACCGCACGCCCCCGACTCGGGCCACGCTGACCTTCGCGGCACCTCCGGCGCAGTAACGCGCCCCAACCGGATGTCGCAACCACCCTTTGTTGCCGTCAATCACCACAGCCGTACGCGTGAGCTTAGACGCCCCCCCCACCACGTACTGTTGCTAGTTATCATCTCAAGCCAAAGGCCGGGTAGAAAACATTCGTAGCCCACAGATTATAAAAAAATCAGAACTTTACTCTTTTTCAATTGCAAGTTAGATTTTTCATTACTGCTTAAATCAAGAAAAAGCGTAAAAAGGGGCTTATAACATTCTACTATTCGCATTCTAAATGTGGCCCTAATATTGCGGCAATTTTTACAAATCTTAAACAAACTTGCATCACTACTAAATTTCATATGTCGTGTTGGACACAAATTTCGTTATGTTTCTAAATAACTAGGTAACACTAAATCCCAAGGTATCAATTTTTAATCCAGAAGTTTATCAAGAATACAATATAGAAGCAAACGATATTTTTATGCTACTAATTACTATAGCAAACTTACTCTAGGCCTATAAAATTCCGTTCGTGCTCTAAAACATTTTTGGGGTTGCCACTCGTCACAAAAGGATAATTGTTGATGCGAAAGATTAATTTATTTTTCCTGTACCCTATTATTTCAAAATTCCTCTAACTTTTCTGACACTAGAGTTAAGTTCTCTAAGCGTTTCTTAAATAAAGATACTTCCGACGTAATGTCAGTCTACACGTCTACATTTAGGCCTCTAGATTCGAGATATTTTGACGGAAGAGAATTGAGTATTGGTTCGGATACAGAAGTTTGCATAACTACAAATTGTTATCTTAAAATTTTTTCAGACAGCTAAATTTACGTTCGTAATTTTACAGCATTTCAGATTTTTAATTTCGTTAGACAATTCATATATATGCGTGGCAAAAGGTTTTAAATTAAGTGTCATCAGCAATGACCAAGCAGAGAGTAACGAATCGTTTACGGAGTTTAAACAAATTTTTTGGAAACGCATTATGCTCGAATGATACGTTTCCAGTGCTGCGCAAAAGTTTGTCGACTTAGCAAAAATTTCGTTTAATGTGTTTCAAATCGTAGTACATTTCGCAAAGAAAAGTTGAATGTAAAACTTTTCCGTGATACTTTCCAAATAATGTATCGTAATTTTGCGAATGCAATTTTCATAATGTTTCCTAGTAAATCTTTCCTAAAAGTGCTTAGCCTTCCTACGCCATTATATATGATACATATACATTATTATAAAAAAATAATCTGTTTCAATTTGCAGGTATATGCACTCAGTTTGAGTGTTTGCCTAATGGCGAGCCCATTCCTGATGTTCCTCGTCGCGAGTCATTGAATTCATCAGGCAGACATATTTCTCTTGGCAGGCCTTTCCCTTCAGCCACTGCTTATATAACAGGCAGTACTTCTTCTTCTGCGGTGCCTCCTCTTCGTATCAGATCCAGGTCTCCTTACGTCAGGTTTCAAGTGCCACCTATCACAATCGATACTCTTTCTGGGCATCAATATGAACTGGACAAACTTGAACTTATTCGTCTTACTTCCCGTAAAAATGCACAGCGGGTATTTGAACTCCGAAAATACACTTTCCCTCCGAATGAGAAAATTAAAGTGCGTGACGGTCACAATATATATGTGCCTATGCCACTTCAAGAACAAATTGTATTATCATCTGCCAATTGTGACGTATTTGCAATATTAGAGACACCTACTGTTTTTGCTGGATTATATACATCTCATCGTCGCTCTAATGGTACAGGACGGGCAAAAACAAACATGGAAAACGGTAAGATCACCCCATTGACAAAGGATGAAATAAAGGAAATTCCAGTTGGCCTCAATTGCAAAATCGCAAGTAATTATATAGTAGAGCGTGTAAGCCACAATCCTTCGCAAAATTAATTCGATTACAAAAAAAAAGTAAAACAAATTACTGGAACTTACACTATTCGAGACTCTATAAACGTTACATCGAGTTATCTTACAAATACATAGTGCTACGAAAAGCTAAAACCATGCTTTTTATATTTGCATGACACATATCCTTTTCATAATAGGACAAGTAGCAAAAGATGTTAAATTTTGTTAATAACAATAAAAAATTTAAGGAAAAAATGCGTTTACGCTAAAGCGTTTAATTTTTGGTTCCTTATATTTTAGGTAAATCGCTTTGCATCCAAAATAAAGCCAAAAATTTCAACAATATAATTGATAGGAGAATATTCAAAAATCGTAAATTTGACATTTTTCGTGTAAGACTTTACCGTTTTAGGTGTCTCTTACATTACAGATGCTCATCAGCATACCTTTATCATTAACTATTTGTCGCTTCACGATTCCGACCCTCAATTGCTCTTTAACATCCTTTACGTCCATAATCTTTATCACGCAAACTTTTGCGTTTCTGTAGCTTTTGATATCTTTTTAATTTCGGGGATCATGCAAACATTCCCGCGATTATTTCCTCGGTCTGCCTCTGGATACGCTACCATTCACTTTACCCACAATACTTGTTTCGTCATTCATTCTTCTTATATACCATCAACATGGCCAAACAAACTCATCAAAATTCATCATCATTATATTCATCATCATTATCTCCAAAATAATATTATCAGAATAAATATAAAACAATTTACTTATATATATATATACCAGTTAACGTTCTTAATGTTTGCACCTCAGAAATCCCGCCGCCTCCGTTACAGATCCACAACATCGACTTCTTCCTAACATAAGTGTTACTGCTTTGATGAATCGCTCGGGTTACGCTAACCCATTCCATGCGATTTGTGATACAATGGTTTCTGCAATAGTAGTAATTTTTAATTCTATTGGTAAATAAAACTAAAATTTTCACTGTACATAATTCTAAAAAACATTTCTAAGCTTTTCACTTAGAGAAAAAAAATGGCTTGAAACAAAGACATCGTCCCCTTATTGTTTTGCTTTGAAGAACTTGATTATATTTTTCGCATAGACAACATTTTTTTTGCTACCAGATCATGCGAAGTTTGCCATTAAAGCATTCCTGTTAAACCTTAATATTATTCCGACGTAATCCAAGTCTATCATAATTGTTATAGGGAAAGTTTAGAAAGTATTTGGGATAAATATAGCACTAAAGGTTAAATCGAACTTGCTAACCTAAAAATTCTTTTCGAAATTGGATTGAAAATGCTACAATCATAATTCTTTGTGAGATCAGAAATAATGCAAAATATTTTAGAATTTAGAAACAAAGTGTTATACAATTTTTTAGTTATTAAAATTATGTGTAGTCAGAAATAAATAAGTGTGGAAGTAAAATTTACCTTTATTTTTGTATAAAAATTTCCAGTTTTCTAAACTAAACACTAAATAATAATTAAATAAAACCTAAGAGATACAATAAACCATAAATTTTAGATAGTACTACTTAATAAAAATCGAAACTTTGATCATTTACTTTTTTCTCAAATTAAAATTTTTGTATGTAGGTATGAATCCTCGTGTCAAAAGTTTTTTAACTTCACAATATAGAAGCAGACAAATGTGCATAACTCCTAATTCCCATCTTTACATTTCTCAAAGCTTCGAAACTTACGTTCGTACTTTTAAAACATTTTAAATTTCTAATTGCCTTAGACGTATTATCCATATTCGTCGTCAAACGTTTGAAATTGAGTGACATTTTGTATGAATAAACAAACAATGATGGATTGGTTGCGGTATTTGTACACGTTTTTCGAAATGCGCATTATGCTTGAATGCCACGTAGGCAGTGTTGCGCAAATATTTGTCGGCTTAATCCTTCTCAAATAATGTAATTTAATATGGCGAATGCTATTTTTATGATGTTTGCCAGTGGATCTTACCTAAGTTTGCATAGCCTTTTCACGAAATTTTAAATAATACACGAATATTATTATTTTAATCATCTGTTTCTTCTTGCAGGTTCAGGCGCTCAGTTGGAGTGTTTACCTCATAGCGAGCCTATGTCTGGGTTTCCATGTGGCAAGTCTTTGAATTCACCCGACCGATATTTTTTCCTGAAAGTTCTCTTCCTCTAGCCAAAGCTTATTCTTTAGCCAGGTCTCCTTCTCCTGCCGCGCCTCCTCTTCGTATCAGATCTACATCTCCTGATGATATGTTAATGGCTCGACCTACTAAGATTAATTTTTTTGTATGGGCATCAATATGAACTCGCAGAACTTTAACTTATTTGGCTTAATTCCCGTAAGAATCCGCGATGGGTATTTGAACTTCGAAAATACACTTTCGCTGCGAATGAGAATATTTAATTTCCTGATGGTGATAATGTTATTGTGCCTATGCTAATCTAAGAATAAATTCTATTATCAAAATTCGATTTTGACGTATTTCCAGTACGCAAAAATAAACATGGAAAGCGGCAAGATTATCCCATTGAAAAAAATAAAGCTGATGTAAGGAAATTCCGGTAGACCTTAGTTACTACATAATACGTAAATTACTGTATCATACGTAAATTCAAAGCCTTTTTTGAAAATTGTGGTGACTTCTAAACGCTGTTTTCAAAATATGATTTTTTTATATACACAACCTTAAAATGCATCAAATATACTAATTCCAAATAGAACCAAAAATCTTAGACACATAATTAAATTAATTTTTTTCAGTAACGTGAATTCTATTAAAATCTTGATGCGCGTTCTTTAAAGTTTCTTTCAATATATACCAAAATCCGTTAAAATGTTTAAAATTCCACGACATCTTAAAACCCCAATAATAAATGTGTTGAAATTTCATAAAACTCTGTTTAAAAGTAAAGATCATACATAATAAGATTTAGGAAATATTATTATGTTATCTTGATTAGATAAGTCTGCTTGCAGACGCGCCAAGTCTCGGAATTAAGGTTAAACATAAACTTTATTAGTCGTTTATGTTTTTTTACATTTTATGTTTTTATCACGAAAAGCAATAATTTCTCATTTAAAAATACTATCAATAACTTGGATTATGCAAAAACTGAGAACTCGTTAAACGTGACGTAGCTCACATTAGATTATTTGGAAGCGATTTCTTTAAAAGCAAATACTACTTTAAAAAAGGCTTCGTTCACACTCTATACGATCTATCATTAAAAATATTAACGACTTTTTATATCCCTATGAGCAGCATAAATTTTTTCTGTTTAAATCATATCTAAAACTGGTAAAAAGATGTTGTAATTACTTTGATATGTTTCAAATAAGTTTAGATAATAAGTCAGATTATTATCAAACTTACATTCATAAAATTGCTTTTTTCCGCAGTTCTTCTACAAAATGGCTCAAATTAGGATTATTAATGCTCTGTTATTCATGTGGGTGATCATCTTTAATTTTATTGGTGAATATAATATAAAGTGTACCCCATAAATTTAGATAATTTTATGCTTTCTGTAAATAACAATTTGTCCGACGATATCGAGTTGAAGTGACAGCGAGAATTTGTCTTGTGACGAATCGTATGTACGTAAATAGTTAAATTATACTTAGTAAGTTCCTAGTCCAGAGATTATAAAAAATTAGAATTTTGACTATTGTTTAATTGAACATTTGATTTTTAATCACTGCTCAATTTGAGAAAAAAGTGGCAAGGGGCCTAATAACATTATACTATACAAATTCTAAAGGTTAGGTTCCCTAATATTGAGGAAACCTATACTACTTATTACTAAAGCAAACCTTCCCTAGGCCTTAAAACTTCTGTTTGTGCTTTAAACACATTTTTTGGATACCACTTGTCACAAAAGGATAAATCTTTGTGTATTAGTTCGGATACAGAAGTTTGCATAACTACAAAATCTTATCTTAAAATTTCTCCAGACAGCTAAACTCACGTTTGTACTTTTACATCATCTCAGATTTTTAATTTCGTCAGATAATTTATGTATATATGTGACCAAAGGTTTAATGTTAAGTAGCATTGCGGAGGACTAAGCAGAGAATAACGAATCGGTTCCGGAATTCAGACAAATTTGTTGGAAACCGCATTATGCTCGATTAACACGTTTGCAGGGCTGTGCAAAAGTTTGTCGATTTGGTGAAAATTTCGTTTGATGTATGGTTCAAATCGTAGTACATTTTGCTAAGAAAATTACAATACAAAACTTCTGAGTGATACTTCTTAAATGATGTGACTTATATTACGAATGCACTTTTTATGATGTTTCCCAGTGAATCTTCCCTAAATGTGCTTAGCCTTTCTGTGCAATTTTTCATGATACATATATATTAATATAAAAAAACAATCTGTTTCAATTTGCAGGTCTATGCATTCAGTTTGAGTGTTTGCCAAATGGCGAGCCCATTCCTGTTGTTCCTCGTCGCGGGTCTTTGAATTCATCAGGCAGACATTTTTCTCCTGACAGGTCTCTTCCTTCAGAAAGAGCTTATTTAACAGGCAGTTCTTCTTCTCCTGCGATGCCTCCTCTTCGTATCCGATCCAGATCTCCTTATGTCAGGTTCATGGCCCCACCTATCAAAATTGATGCTCCTTTTGGACGTCAATATGAAATCGACGAACTTCATCATATTTGGCTTACTTCCCGTGACAATCCACTGCGGGTATTTGAACTCCAAAAATACACTTTCTGTCCGAATAAGAAAATTAAATTGCGTGACGGACAAAATACATATATGCCTATGCCAGTCCAAGAACAAATTGTATTATCATCTGCCGATTGTGACGTATTTGCAATATTAGAGACACCCACTGTTCTTGCTGGATTATATACATCTCATCGTCGCGGTACAATACGGGCAAAAATAAACACGGAAAACGGTAAGATTACCGCATTGACAAAAGATGAAATTAAGGAAATTCCAGTAGGCCACAATTGCAAAATCACAACTAATTATTTAGTAGAGCGTGTAAGCCGAAGTCCGCTACCAAATTAATTCGATTACAAAAATTAAGACAATCCACTGGAAATTTTTTATTTCCTTCCCATTTCCAGCATATTTCTTTTTACTGTTCCCTTAACATGGCCAAACAAAATCATCCGAATTCTTTTAGTTCTCAGAGTTATTACAGTAGTAGAAGAGGTAGTGTACAGAATTAATATCAGAGAGAATAATTCTTCTAACCGGGTTTTCCGATATTTTGCGTTCTATGTCGCACTCGTGCTGCTTTATAATTATACGTCCACCATTTCTCATGCAGGCTAACTATGTACTACAACTTCGAGCATCAATATCCTTGCTTACCTGCTTATAGAATAAATTTTTAATTTCTTTCCAAGCATTGACCCTCTAATTATTTCATAATTTTATTCTCAAGTCGTCGCTAAGAACTCTAATAATGAACTTTATTAGATACTATTCTTTCTCTTCGTTAACATTTTCAACAAACGCCTCCGCACAAATTTGAGTGGCACTCTCAACAATGCTTTTCTGGAGCATAGAACATGCGCCCTTCATATTCTTCTGCTGTATTAGCATCTTATTTATTTTTAATAGCTATTCTCTTTTCTGTTACTAGTTTCTGTTACTTTTCTCTTTTTTACTGTTAACTCTTACTATCTTTTTATGTTCAAAAAATTAATCGCTTGTATGCAAAATCGTATTAAAACTGCAATTTCAGAAACAACGCACAAAGAAAAGGTCAAAATAAACTTAACCTTTAGGTTACGAAAAATAAAAATTTTACGTTCCGTGTGGAGATGGGTTAGCCTAACCCGGCAACTTCGAGCGACTGTATATTGAACTATAATTCGTCAATTCAAACAATTTTTTTAAATCGGAAAAGTAATCAGAAATACGATGGCTTTATTATAATAGGGATAAAATGCTAAAAATACGTGGTATAGATAATATTTATAAGTATAATATGAGTAAGCAACATAATAAACTACATACTTTTAAACTTTTTTGCAGATGCACTTCACCTTTTCTACGTAAAACAGGTTATAAGTCACAAAAATCTCTGTCAGAAAATTTTGGTGACTTCTAAAAGCTATTTTGAAAATATTATTTTTTCACATACACAACATAAAAATTTATCAAATATACAAATTTTTAGTTTTTAGGAGAAAATTGTTCTCTTATCAAATTCTTTTAATTGAATAATGTATATTATGACATGCAAAAAGTACTATTACCATTTTTTGACTCTATTTTAGCTAATGTATTATGTCTAGCAAAGTTCTCATGTTAAATTCATCAATCGTTATTGAATAAAAGCCGTAGAATATTGAAAATTTGTAAGCTTCTAGAATATTCGAAATTTATAAAGTTTTTTAAAATTTACATAAAGTTGTTGGAATTTATGTAATTTATAAAAGCTCAGAAAATAATTTTTTTTTTAGAAATGTATGAAAAATTACAAAAAAAATTATCAAAACTAAATAAATTTAGTAACTTTTTAGTATTTTGCTTCTTAAGCCCCCTCAAGCTCATTCAGGCATTTTTGATTAACACGGGTATCGGGCTATTATTTTCATTATTTTTTTGTGCGATCAAAATTAGAATTTTTTATTTTTTAAGAAAATTCCAAAACCATTAATAAAAATTTTATAGATAGTTAAAATATTGCAATTTTTAACTTCTTGACTTTTAATTATTATGTGTGGTATACAGCTTATAATTTTCCTTCAGGTTCTTTTTTTAATTTTCAATATGCTATAGCTCTGCTAGTTAGTTTCTTTATTTTGCCAGTTCTTTCGAGAAACTGTTTTTTGGATTTAGAAGGTTTCATAATATTAAAATTTAAACTAACAAAAGAGGAGGGGTTAAATTTTACGCAAATCTAATATCTCTTCTTATAAAAATTTAAAAACAAACATAACACTAAATGTTTATTTTCTTATATTTTCTTTCAAACGTCAAATGAGGAACTTTTAATCTGGATCCTATTAAGTCCTACTTATCGTATTTTTCAAATAGTTGATAAAATATTGCCTTTCACCTTAGTAACTTTCCCAACTTTTGCAGTAAATTTGACTATGCAGCGGATACCCTTTTAAGAATAATACTATGTGTATTAGTCGCGAAAAATTCTAGACTTAATAGTAATTATTAGGCTTACGGATTTGTAATCTATAGAAAAAATAGTTTTTTCCCTTTTTTTAATTTTACAAATGTTGAAAAGCATAATTTTTTTAAATATAATAGAAAATAAACAAACCTATAAGATAAGTTGTAAGTTTTTTTTTGATGTACCAGAAACATTTGAAAATTATACAATCAGAAAAGATCCACAAATTTGCTATCAATCACTTTTTGGTCAGGCGCGTTGTTTTTATATTATTTCTAAATAACAAAATTGAACATGGCAAAATGAAATTTTTGGAAAAACGACGCAAAGCAAGATAAAAATTAAATCACAAAAGTTGTTCACCAAAAAAGGATACACAAATTCTTTATTTATAATTTTTACAAACGACGAATTAATTTTCTTTTAATTATAAAAAATCAGACTAAAAATAGAAAAAGTTTAATTCTTGGAAAGACAAAACATGTTGTAATAACATAATGATGCGTTTAAGGTTCGTTCTTATCCCCGACGATTTAATACTTGCTATTTCTAAAGCAGGCAAACTACGTACTACTATTTCGCTTTTTTTGTCCTAGCGCATCTGCCCATAAAATAATTTTTCAATTTGTTTGAAAGCATTGTTCATTTTTTTCTGTATTTCGGCTTTGGTTTTATTCATGTTTTCTTTTACTAGTATTTCACCTTTTCTGTCTTGGTCCCAATAATATTTTTCTTATTGTATTCTCTCGTCTTCACCAAGACCTGCGATATTCCGCTTTTTTAGATACGCTTTATTACTTTCGTTAACGGTTATGTGTATTTCATAATTCCATGAAGCATCCCTGCTCACTTTTTCCAAAAACAACGCGCCACACAGTTCAGTTTGACGTTTGAAAATGCTTTCCTATAGCATTACCCATGCGTCCTTTATATCCTCATTCTGTATTAGCCTCTGCCAATCTGTTCCCTGGGGGCCATTCACAAAATACGTGAAACATTTTTCACGGATTTCTTGCCATCACACCCTGTAAATGTATCACGTATTTTGTGAATAAACCCGCGTAGTTTGCCTATGTTAACCATTATTTCAAAGCAGTGATAAAAATAATCTTGAATCCATTTATATTTTGGTTATTTGTCCATGGATTAAAGCGTGATCAGTGAATACCAGGCGTAATAAATTGTAATGTCATCTAATTATCGACTTCTCAGGAAATATTACAGGCCATTGCTTCACAATTTAGTATTGTTTTTATTAATTCTACGGATACTAAATTTTTACTGGGTAAGATGCATTCGTGGCGACGGAGGCTAGTTGATAATCTTCCATTTTCCAAAAGCAGTGAGTCAAAAGCAATTAAAAAGTTTAGAAGTAAATTTACTGCCAGGCGTGATACATAAAAATCGCATTTGTAGTTTGGTATTGTAAATTTATATTTACCCTGATTATTATACAAAACTTAGTCTAGCATTTATTAGTTGAACAATTAATTCAATAGGCGAACAAATATTTTATCCCAGATTATCCCAATTCACGAGGACATTATGTGATGTATATTATGTCTATATAAGCTCTACAAATTTGGTTGTGTTTGAATCTTATTAGAAGCCTTCGAAAAGGTGTGCACGATTCTTTTAAATGCTAACATAGTTATGGATTGTTAGGGAGATTGTTATAAAAGGATTATTCATGAAAACTGCTTTGTTTTTCTCTAAAAGAACATCGATTAATGTTATGGAACTATTGTGTCAATCTAACATCTGATTGGAAACATGCAAGCCGTTTATACTCTAGTATCTGTATTGCGAGTCATGTTTAATTACATTGTTGTACGAAAGACTGCACTATGTACTATAAATTATTCTAAAAACAGGTAGTAAAAATATTTTAAGGAGTTTGTGTTAAAGGTGTGAGTAGAGTGCAATGGTGGAGGCCTAAGAAGTGAGCAGGATTGCAAAGGGTAAATTGAGGAGTTAAAAATTAATTTTAGAAGTAGAAGCAAGTTGGAATTTGGGGTCGAGTTGGCGAAAGGGATGCGGCTAGGAGATTGGTCCTTCAAAGTTAGTAACAAAGGAAAAAGAGAGATCGACGTGTCCAAATGACAGGGTGCTATCTTCGCGAAACCAAAAAGAAAGGTTTACTATTTAATAGGACGTTGGTGTTCCCAATACTACTCATATGGGATTCTTAAGCTTCCTTGTTTCGCCGCCAGAGATGGGACCTTTTTATTTTGTCCTAACGAAATGGCACCTTGTCATTTGGACATGTCAAGATTAGAGGGTAGCATGTTTTTAAATAATTTAATAACACGAAAGCCCAAGATAACAATTTTAAATCCAGAATGTTATCAAGCATAGAATATAGAAGCAAACAGTATTTCTATACTACTAATTACCAAAGTAAACTTTCCCCAGGCCTATAAACATCCGTTGATGCTCAAACCACATTTCTTCAAATACCACTTGTCACCCAAGGATGTTTTTAAATGCGAAAGATTCTTTTATTGTCCCTCCTTCCTAATCTTTTTTAATTCTTCTAATTTTTGCTAGCTTGAATTTTAATTTTTCGGCGAAAATTTAATTTAATGCATGTTTCAAATCGTGAGGAATTTTGCGAAAAAAAAGATCTATGCAAAAGTTTTACGTCATACTTCTAAAATAATGCATTGTAATATTTCGCATGCACTTTTCATGATGTTTCGTAATAAATCTTCCCTAAATGTGCTTCGCCTTACTACTCGTTTTTTTATGGTACATACACATTATTATAGAAAAATTATTGGTTTTATTTTGCAGGTGTATGCACTCAATTTGAGTGTTTGCCTGATAGCGACGCCATTACTAATGTTTCTCGTCGCGGGTTTTTGAATTCATCAGGCAGAAATATTTCTCCTGTCAGGTCTCTTTCTTAAGCCAGAGATTATTCAGCAGGCAGTTTTTCCTTTCTTGCTTTGCCTCCTCTTCGTACTACACCCAGATCTCCTTATGCCTTATGCCATTGTGACGTATTTGCAATATTAGAGACACCTAGTGTTCTTGCTGGAATATATACATCTTATCATCGCGGTACAGGACGAATTTTGTTTATAACAATAAAAAATTTAAGAAAACAAATGCGTTCATGCCAAAGCGTTTAATTTTTGGTTCCTTATACTTTCAATAAATCGCTTTGTATCGAAAATGAAGCCAAAAATTTCAACAATTTTATTGATAGGAGAATGTTTGAAAATCGTAAATTTTACTTTTGGCGTAAGCTATGTGTGTTATTCTTCTTGCGGAGTGCGAAATAAAATTTGATTTAAACTTAGTTTTTCATCATCAGCCACAAACTTTCCCATTATTATTTTCTTCCTATTACCGTCCTGTTTCTTTTTACATTCCCTCAACATGGTCAAACAAATTCATCCAAATTCTTTCAGTATTGTCAGACCGTGTATCTTTATTTGAGAATTGATTTGTACAGACTTTTTTTGTTAGCATTTTACAGCACATATTGGGCAGTTATTGCATGCCAAAAAAGTTAATTTTACTTTTTTGCCTTTCATGGTAGATCCAGATCTCGATACCAAGCCCGACACAAGTAATTGAAACATACATTCATTAACCCATATAGCTTCTAATGTACATATTCGCAACCTTATTTCGCAAAATTCAGCGTAAAAACCATTAACATCCGGAGCCCAAACTTCTTTAAGTACTCAGTTACATCAACAGTCTCGAAGATATTAATTGCTTCAACTGGGTTTTTCTACCTATCAATAATTTCTTGTAATGGTACCTTACACCATCTTTTACTTCATCCTAATCTTTTGCAATTTCACCCTTGCCATTTCTAATTTAGACTAACTATATGCTGCAACTTCGAGTATTAAAATCCTTGCAAACCTGCTAATAAAATAAGTTTTAAATTTCTTTGAGAGAATTTACCCACTAATTATTTTATAATTTTAATCTCACGTCGTCGACGAGACCTGTGATAATGAATTTTCTTAGATACGCTTTTTTCTCTTTCTTAACATTTTCCACAAACGCCTGACCACACATTCAAGTTGCACTCTTAACAATGCTTTTCTGGAGCATTAAACACGCGTCCTTTATATGTTCATTCGGTATTAGCACCTGACAGTTTGATCCATGTAGGCGCTTGTTTATCTTATTCAATCTACGAAAGTAAGAGTTTTTTGGTGTCACGATAAAACAATATGCAATTAATTTAGCATAAATATCTCAAACATAGATATATTTAAAAAAAATGCTAAAATGTAAATACATATCTTAGCTACATGCTCCTGGCATATAGCCTTGTCTCACCATGAGCACATGTCAAAAGTTTTATGGTCAATAAAATTCGGACACAAACTGCAGCGTTTCTGTTTATAAATTTTATTATGAAAAAGTTTGACTCTGATATCAATTGCCTCTGCTAAAGTGTGCCGAGTAGCACAGCTGATAAATTTTGCTAGACTTCGTACCGGGCATCATGATATTCAATATAATATCGTCGAAACAAATTAAAAATAATGTAATTATATATACCAGTATACTCTACTGCATGGAAGCCTTATGGGCAGACCACTTTTACTTTTTAACAAATAACAAATTTTGTCATATTCCATGCGCAGAACTAACAAAATTTCGGTAGGCCTTAGTTACAACTTCATTCGTAATTATAGAGTAGAGCGTTTAAACGGAAATCCTTTACAAAATGAATTCACTTACAAAAAAAAGTCAAACCACTGGAAGCTAAACCCTTTGGAACCTGGTTTAAAAAACTCTAGGCACGTAACATGGACTTATCTTAAACAGAAATCAGTGTTACGAAAAACCTACAGCAATGCTTTTAATAAAAATAAGACATTGTAGAAAGAAAAATGCGTTTACGCTAATGCGTTTAATTTCTACTCCCTTACACAAATTGGAATGAAGCGACTAGTATCCTTGCTTTGAAATCAGCCAAAATGAGTTCAAAAATTTTAGTAACTGCAGAATGTTAAAAAATCGTAAATCTCACATTTCTCTTTAGAAATTGGAAAAAGGTGGTCAAAATTACAAACATTTTTTTCAAGTGTGAGAGTTTCACGAGTAATGTTTAAAAAGCGAAACGTCTCACTTAACTTTTAATTTGTCTTTTCTTTTAAAATTTGCAGTCTTGCTAATTATTACAGGTGAAAATTAGTCTCAGCCCTTTTTAAATATGCGTACATTTGAAATATGCATAGCTAAAAAATTTGAAAATACTTTGGCAACATAAAACATATGCAGTGCTTTACCCCTCTTGTATTTAAGAAAGCTTTTAAACTTTTTTGCAGAACTACTCCGCATTTTCTGCGTAAAAAAGTTTACAAATCACGAAAATCTTTCTGCAAATTGTTGTGACTTCTAAAGCCAGTTTTAAAAACATGATTTGTTCACATATACAACATAAAAATTCATCAAATATACAAACATTAGGTTTTTAGGGAAAATTGTTCTGTCAAAAAATCCTCTAAATTGAATAATGTATATTAGAGCCTGCAAAATTTACTATTAAAACTTTATGATTCTATTTTACCTAATGTATTATTTCGAGCAAAGTTCTCATGTCTTAAAATAAAAACTTATTTGCGTACAAGCTTACTTATGTTGGCTTCTTTAATGTTTAATTTATCAATCGTTATTGAACCTTTTAATCCCCTTATCCAGTACCCTCAATTTTTGAAAAATCATTTATATAAGATATACACATTTTTATTTTGAAGGTTTCACAGAAACTTATAACATTAATTTCAGAATTTTTAATAAAATCAGAAAAAAGTGTTTTATTTTAGATATCTGCGTGTTGTAGTTATCGTGCCAAAAACAAAATATCGCTAAAAGAGTTTTCTATGCTTTTAAAAATTAAAAATATATTATTAGACATAAAATGTAGTTTCACAATATAAACCGTAGAATGATAAAAATTTGTAAGCGTATTATATTTTAGAAATTTATAAAGTTTTTTGAAATTTACATAAAATTGCTGAAATTTATGTAATTTATCGAAATTTATAAAATCTCAGGAATTAAAAAATTTATTAGAAATTTATGAAAATTTACAGAAAAATTGTTAATGCTAAATAAATTTAGAAACTTCTTAGTATTTTGCTCCTCCAGCCGCCTCAAGTCCCTTTATGCACTTTTGATTTACACGGTTAGCGTTCTGTTATTTTAATTATTTTTTTATGCGATAAAAATTTGAATTTTTTATTTTTTCAGAAAATATTTAAATTTATATTAACAATTGTATTATTTTGTTTAAATTTTGATCAAAAATAAAAATTAAAAAAAAAGAAATTATTGTTAATCTTCCGACTCTAAAAAGGGGCAGGTTATGACAGAACTTCCTTTTTTTTAGCACAAAAAATTACTATTTTGTATGAAAAAATTCTTATTTTAATTCTGGTGAAGTACCGCTTAAACTTTTTACTTAAAAAAATCAATTTTGCATTAAACTGGCAGTTAATACGATTTCACATTTTTAATTTTAATCTTATATTATATTATTTTATATATTATATTATATATTTATATTATATTATATAAGTATTGCATAATATCCTAAAACTTAAATGTCGTGAAACGTGACGTAGCTCACATTATTTATTAGGGAGCTAGTTGTTTAAAAGCAAATATTTTAAATAAAAATCTTTTCATTCTCTCTACGACATATTTGCTGTTTCTGTTTATATATGACTAAATACCTTTAAAAAGATGTCGCAATTACTTGTCATTGTTTGAAATAAATTTAGATAAAGAATAACATTTTATCGAAACTGTATTCATAAGAGTTTCTATTTTTTATAATTAAACCAGAATTGAGGTAATAAAATTTTAAATCCGAGAATAAATTATGAAATATAAATATTGATACCTCATCAGGCCAAACCTGCTTCTTATAACCTATTTGACATTGATAACAATAGTATCAGATTATTTGGTTGACCAAATTCTTTATTAACGCATTAATCAGTTTTTTTCCAAAATGTCTAGAATTGAGATTGTTGATGCTCTGATCCTCATTTGGGCGATCATCCTCAATTCTATTGGTAAATATAATATTAGTGTACATAATTTTAGAAATTTTAGAAAATATGTCTTATGTTAATCACTGCTCAATTCTTGAAACTGTGGACACGACCATAATAGCATTCTACAATTTTTATTCTATAGGTGTACATAATGTTACAGTACATTTTACAAACCTGAAACAATTTCGCATTACAACGAAATTTTCTTTGTTTGTTCAAATAGCAATCTTGTTATGTTTATAAATAATTTAAAAACAATATAAGAGAAAATTCTATTTCTGTCAAGAAGCATGGTTATCAAACAAGACGTCATTTATATGATCGTTTGTCAAATAACATTTTTTTTACGTAATCAGGGTCTACTAAAATTTCTTATATTTTTTAAACTCTAGTTGAGTTTTGCAAAGTGATCAAACATTTACTTCTAATTTGTACAGCAAACATAGAAAGTATTTTTAATAAAAAATTGGATTCACAAAACATTCCCTGATGAAACCAGATTCTTCTGAATAGCAGAACCAGAGACCCTACTGAGTTAAAATAGAAGAAAAAATCTGATTATCTTTGTCTAATTTTCCTTTACATCAACAGATAAATAAGAATATTTTGCCTGCTACATATTAATACCTCAACAAATTTCAAAAATGAGATTTTTTCACAGAAGTTGCATAACTGCTAATTCCTAAATTAAAATTTCTCCAGGAATTAAAACTTACGCTTGTACTTATAGAATATTATAGATTTCTAATTGCTTTAGAAAATTAATTGATATGCTTGATAAGCGGTTCTAAATCGAGTGACATTTTAAATGACCAAGCAGAGAATAACGGATCAGTGGTGAAATTTTGAAAATTTGTTGGAATCAGCATTGTGCTCGAATATCACGTATGCAGTGCTCCCCAAAAGTTAGTCGGCCAGGTGGAAATTTTTTTATACGTATGTTAATAGCTCAATGATATTTCGTAAGTTCCTAGCCACTGGATCTATAATCACTGCTTAATCCAAAAATAAAAGTGGAAAAGGGCCTAGTAACATTCTGCAATTCGAATCCTAAAGGTAGTCCTAATATGTCGGAACTTTCTACAAATCTGAAACAATCCCGCATCACTAGAAAATTTCGTACGTTGGTTTTGCTACAAATTTTGTTATGTTTGTAAGTAATTTAACAACGCGAAATCCCAAAGTATCAATTTTGAATTTAGAAGGTTATCAAGCATTCAACAACTTCCGTTCGTGCTCTTAACATATTTTTTGGGTTGCCACTCGTCACAAAAGAATAATTTTTGTTGCGAAAGATTCTTTTATTATTCATGTTTCCTATCATTTCCTAATGCCTCTAATTTTTCGGACACCAAATTAAAGTTCCCTGAGCTTTCCTTAAATAATGATTTGTCCGAAGTAATCCGAGTTTACGCGTATTACATAAGAAATACTAGATACAGAAGTTTACATAAGTACAAATTCTGATCTCGAAATTTCTCCAGACAACTAATCCTACGTTTCTACTTTCACAGCATTTTAAATTTTTAATTTTGGAAAACAATTTATATATATGCGTGGCTAAAGGTTTTATATTGAGTTACATTACGTATGACAAAGCAGAGAATAACGGGTCGGTTTCAGAATTTAGGAAATTTTTTGGAATCCGTATTTTAACGAATGACACGTTTCCAGTGCTGTGCAAAAGTTTGTCGGCTCACCGAAAATTTCGTTTGAAGTGTGTTTCAAATCTCAGTGAATTTCGCAATTTTTTATGACACATATACATTATTATAAAAAAATGACTTGTTTATATTTGCAGGTTTATGCACTCAGTTTGAGTGTCTGCCTAACGGCGAGCCCATTCCTAGTGTTCCACGTCGCGAGTCTTTGAATTCATCAGACAGACATCTTTCTCCTGACAGGTCTGTTCCTTCAGCCAGAGCTTATTTAACAGGCAGTTCTTCTTCTTCTGCGGTGCCTCCTCGTCGTTTTAGATCCAGATCTCCTCATGTCAGGTTCATAGCACCACCTATGACAATTGATGCTCCTTTTGAACGTCAATATGAACTCGACGAACTTGATCGTATTCGCCTTACTTCACGTAAAAATCCACGGCGTGTATTTGAACTTCGCAAACACACTTTCCGTCCGAATGAGAAAGTTAAATTGCGTGATGGATATAATATATATATTCCAATGCCAATCCAAGAACAAATTGTATTATCATCTTTCGATTTTGACGTATTTGCAATATTAGAGACACCTAGTGTCCTTGCTGGGTTATATACATCTCGTCGTCGCTCTAATGGTACAGGACGGGCAAAAATAAACACGAAAAACGGTAAGGTTACTCCATTGACAAAAGATGAAATTAAGGAAATTCCGGTAGGCCTCAACTGCAAAATTAAAACTTATTATAGTATAGAGCGTGTAAGTCACAACCCTCCACAAAACTAATTTGACTAAAAAAAAGTAAGACAATTGACTGGAAATGACGCTCTTCGAAACTGGGTTTAAAAAACTCTAGAAAAGTTTCATTGAGTTTTCTTACACATAAATCAGTGATACAAAAAGCTGCAAACATGCTTTTGATGTTTTCATTACACAGCTCTGTTTTATAAAAGGACAAGTAGCAAAAAATGTTTAATTTTTTTTAAACAATAAAAAATTTAAGAAAATAAATGCGTTCACGCTAAAGTGTTTAATTTTCGGTTTCTTATACTTTGCACAAATCGCTTGGTATCCAAAATGAAGCCAACAATTTCAACACTGTTATTCGTTAGAGAATATTTTAAAATCGTTGGTCATAAAAGCATTTATGTTAACCTTAAGTATAAGATGAAAATCCATTACTTTTAAAAAGAATTTCCTAGACACAAGCGGTACTTTCTCTGAGCGATCCGCAAATAAAATTTTTTCCGACGTAATCAGAATCTATAATAATTACTCATATTTTACTAACTCCATTTAAGTTTCTCAAAAATAATTACGAATAAAATCTGAATTTCTACAGGGAAAGTTTAGGAAGTATTTGGGATAAAAATAGGATTAAAAAAACATTCCCTGTTGGAAATAAATTTTTCTGAATTGAAGAATGGACGAATACACTGATGCTAAATAGGATTAAGAATCTTAACATTATTGTTACATAAACAAATCATTGACATAGAGAAATGGGCCTAGGGAACCCTAGGCCCTGAGTGTTGCCTTAATATTCTATACAATTAATTTTTTTTAGCAATAATGAACAATACAATATAAATTTATAGTTATGATAATATAGTATAGTTATGCAAAATATCCTGTTTTAGTTTGTTTATAAAAAACTTGCTAACCTTGCTATTTATTGAAATTATGTGTTGTCTGAAATAAAAAAGTGTGCCAGAAAAAGTGTGCCAGAAAGTGTGTGCTTATTTTTTAACATAAACTTCCAGTTTACTAACCTTATATTTAAAAACTATTAAAAATGAACTTCAAGGTCTTTACAAGGCCCACAAGCTTCACAGGCCACCACCATTCTTAATAGTTATTTACCATAAGTAATAATTAAATAAATTCTAAAAGATACAATAAACAATAAACGTTACATTACAGGGGCATTCACAATACAAAGCACTGTCATGTGCTGGGTTTTTTGCGTGTCACATGGTACTATTAAAAAAAATCGAAACTTACATTATTCTTTTTTTTCTCAAATTAAAATAAAATTTTTCGTCACTATTGCCTTCTAATCTTTCCGCTGCCCTAGAAACATTTTTATTTGGTTCTGATACAGATTTCGCCCTGTTTTAAAATAATTGGAAGAAGCTAAATCTCAAGGTATAAATCCTCGTGTCAAAATATTTTTAACTGCTTAATATAGCAGCGGACAAAGTTGCATAACTACTAATTTGTATCTTCAAATAAGTTTTGCATATCCATGCCACGAAATTCTGTATGATACAGGTATTTTTTTTAAATCATCAACTCACCGATATTTTTTCCTGAAAGTTTTCTTCCTCCAGCCGAAGCTTATTCTTTAGCCAGGTCCCCTTCTCCTGCCACGCCTCCTCTTCGTATCAGATCCACATCTTCTGATTGCAGGTTCAAATGGTTCGGATAAAGGTTGACCAGGACCAAGCGGTACATTTGACGGTACCATCAATTTTGACCAGAAGGTCAATTTTAAATTTCAAATGGAGCTAAGACCCTTTTCTTAAGTGCAAACACCTATTTTTGATGGCGGATTTAAAAATAGTGCGTAATTTCACGTCAAATATTGCCTGGGGAAAGATGGTTTTTGTGGGAAAACAAACATTCAAGATGCTTCATCAAAGTCGATGAAATGTTAAGCTGTAAATCTCCTTGATCATCGTGACCTTCAGGTTAATTTTCTAGGTCACTAAAGGCTCTGAATTGTTATCAGAACACCCCCCCCCCCCTAAGTTTACCTAGACAGTAACAAATATTTTGGATAAGATGTTAAGACAGTGACTATATGTTTACAAAAGTGACAATCTTGAAAATGTCACTTGTCTGTGACTAGTTACAAAAAAAATTCTTTGTTCTTACTTCACTGATTTGTGGATCAGCATAAATACCTGTTAGAACAATTAGAGCTTCTGCAATACTGACGTGACTTTCCCCTAACATTAGTATCATATTAATGATTTCGGTAGGTAAGTAATCAGCCATATTGCGAAACGAGAATTTTAGATAAAATTTAAAAGATATTTAGTTCAAAAATCATCTCTTTTGGCTAAGAATTATAATTTTATAATTATATATGTCATTTGGACACGCCGCAATTAAAGTGTAAAAGTAAAGTATGGAAGAAGTCTTGAAAAGGTTAAGGGCATGTTGGAAATGTAAACAGATTGTAGACCGGAGAGCGAGAAGGAAGGTATTTGTGAAAAGGTAGAAAATATGATAGAGGAGAACGTGGGGGAGCGTAGGAATAAAAAGAAGGAGAGAGAAGATAGGAAAAGAATAAAAACAATAAAGTTGATAAGGAGGGAATAGAGGACGGATAGATAAATAATGTTATAATAAGAGGATTTAAGATGAAGAGCGGGGAAGAAAGGGGGAGGGAGAAAGCGCTGCTGTCCCTTCTGGTGCGCAAAACGAAGGAAGGTATATGAAATAGTTAAGAATAATAGCTAGGGGATAGAGACGGTAGAAGGAGATGAGAGAATACGAGTATAAATAGATTCTCTCTTTCCCGAGAGAAGTGTAGATCTAAATTGTGCGGAAAGAGGAATGCCAAAGTGGAGCTCTGGTTGAAGGAATATCAAGAGATGGAAAGGAATAGGGGTCAGCATAGAGTTATTTTTGCATCAAATGAGTAACAAAAGGACAGAAGCATGTTTGAAGTGGGTGTTAAGTCAGATGAAGAAGAAAAGAGGGAATGAGGAAGTGGAATGAAGAAGAAAATATTGTAAATAGGAGAGAAATTAGGTAAAAAAATTGTTAATATTGTAAGTAGTAGGTATTAGCCGCGCAGGCAGATGTTGGCAATGCGAAAAACGCCTTAATAAACGTTTAATTTTTCGTCTCTTCTAAAATTTTTAATTAGCCAACACCCATTTTTATCAAACGTTTTAAAGTATTGTCAACATCTTTAGCATAAAAACTACGTTTTAATGGCACCCTGAATAAGGATATTATTGGAAAACGTTTTTTCTTCTTAATTAAATTGTTAAATAATTTGTATATGTTGGTAGACTACATGAACATCTATAACTGTTTTACAAGGTTGACTAATCCAAGATTAAAACAATAATTGTTAATAATAGTGAATTCTTTTTTTCTCAAGCGTAAATTCTATTAAAATCTTACTGCGCGTTCTTTAAAATGTCTTTTAATATATACAAATATCCCTCGAAATGTTTAAAATTCCACGACATCTAAAAACTACAGTGACAAATGTGTTGAAATTTCGTAAAACTTTGTTTAAAAATAAAGAGAATAAATAATAAGATTCAGGTAATATTGTTAGGTTATCTTGATTAGGTAATTCCGTTTGCAGACGCGCTAAGACGCGCAATTAAGGTCAAAGATAAAATTTTTTAGTCGTTTATGTTTGTTTACATTTTAAATGTTTATCATGTAAAGAAATAATTTCTTATTTTAAAATACTATCAATAACTTCGATATTAAAAGCAAATACTACTTTAAAAAAGGCTTCGTGAATACTCTATACGATCTATCATTGTAATTACTTTTAAAAGTTCCAAATAAATTTAAATAATGAGTCAGATTATTATCGAACTTACAATCATAAAACAATTTTTTTATTGAATCCAGTCAGGATTGAGGTAATAGCACTTTAGTTCCTAAAATGAATTATTGTTTACAAATAAGAATATTTTCGTATGTAAAAATTTCTCCCCATAAAAGTTTCGATGACGATAAAGATAATATGCGCTAAGAAATCATCAGAATATTCTTGTTCATCAAATTCTTCATTAAAGCATTATTCAGTTTTTTTGCAAAATGGTTAAAATTAGGTTTACTTATACTCTGATATTTATGTGGGTGATCATCTTTAATTATATTGGTGAATATAATATATATTGTACTCTATAAATTTAGATAACTTTACGCTTTCTGTAAATAACAATTTGTCCGACGTTATCGAGTTGAAGTGGCAGCGAGAATTTGTCTTGTGACGAATCCTACGTGCGTAAACAGTTAAATTATATTTTGTAAGTTCCTAGTTTAGAGATTATAAAAAATTAGAAATTTGATTATTGTTTAATTAAAAATTGGATTTTTAATCACTGCTTAATTCGAGAAAAAAGTGGCAAGGGTCCTAATAATATTATACTATTCGAATTCTAAAGGTGACCTAATGTTCAGGGAACCTATACTACTAATTACTAAAGCCAACCTTCCCTAGACCTTTTAACTTCCGTTCGTGATCTAAACGTATTTTTTCGGATGCCATTTGTCACAAAAGGATAAATTTTGTGTATTAGTTCGGATACAGAAGTTTGCATAACTACAAAATCTTATCTTATCTTACTTTTACAGCATCTCAAATTTTTAATTTCGTTAGATAGTTTACGTATATGTGTGCTCAAAGGTTTATAAGTAAGTCGCATTACGGAGGACTAAGCAGAGAATAACGAATCGGCTCTGGAATTTATACCAATTTTTTGGAAACCGCATTATGCTCGAATGACACGTTTGCAGTGCTGTGCGAAGCTTGTCGGTTTAGCGAAAATTTTGTTTAATGTATGTTTCAAATCGTAGTACATTTTGCAATGCAACTTTAAATATAAAACCTTTTCGTGGTACTTCTCAAATAATGTGTCGTAATATTGCGAATGCACGTTTCATGATGTTCCCCAGTGAATTTTCCCTAAATGTGCTTAGCCTTCCTACGCAATTTTTCATGATACATATACATTACTATAAAAAAAACGATCTTTTTCAATTTGCAGGTGTATGCACTCAGTTTGAGTGTTTGCCAAATGGCGAGCCCATTCCTGTTGTTCCTCGTCACGAGTCTTTGAATTCATCAGGCAGACATTTTTCTCCTGACAGGTCTCTTCCTTCAGAAAGAGCTTATTTAACAGGCAGTTCTTCTTCTCCTGCGATGCCTCCTCTTCGTATCCGATCCAGATCTCCTTATGTCAGGTTCATGGCCCCACCTATCAAAATTGATGCTCCTTTTGGACGTCAATATGAAATCGACGAACTTCATCATATTTGGCTTACTTCCCGTGACAATCCACTGCGGGTATTTGAACTCCAAAAATACACTTTCTGTCCGAATAAGAAAATTAAATTGCGTGACGGACAAAATACATATATGCCTATGCCAGTCCAAGAACAAATTGTATTATCATCTGCCGATTGTGACGTATTTGCAATATTAGAGACACCTAGTGTTCTTGCTGGAATATATACATCTCGTCGTCGCGGTACAGTACGGGCAAAAATAAACACGGAAAACGGTAAGATTACCGCATTGACAAAAGATGAAATTAAGGAAATTCCAGTTGGTTACAATTGCAAAATCACAACTAATTATAAAGTAGAGCGTGTAAGCCGAAATCCGCTACCAAATTAATTCGATTAAAAAAAAAGTAAGAAAATAGACTGGAAATTATACTCTTCGGAACTGGTTTTTAAAAACTCTATAAACGTTACATCGAGTTACGTTACGCATAAATCAGTGCTACGATAAGCTTAAAAGATGCTATTGATATTTTCTTCCCATTTTGAACATATTTCTTTTTAAATTCCTTAACATGGCCAAACAAACTCATCAAAATTCTTTCAGTTCTCAGAGTTATTACAGAAGTAGAAGAGTTAGCCTACATAATTAATATCAAAAATAATCATTCATCCAACCGGGTTTTCCAATGTTTCGCGTCCTATGTCGGACTTGTGCTGCTCCATAATTTAACGTACTAATAATGTTTTATAATAGTCCCTCACACCATCTTTTACTTCATCCGCACCATTTACTATTTCAACCTTGCAATTTGTAATGCAGATACGATTCTTTCTCTTCGTTAACATTTTCCACAAACGCCTCGGCACAAATTTAAGTGGCACTCTCAACAATGCTTTTCTCGAGTATAGCACATGCCTCCTATATATTCTCATTCTGCATTAGCGTCTTATTTAATTTTAAAAGCTATTTTCTTTTCTGTTACTAGTTTCTGTTATTTTGCTCTTCTTTACTAATAACTCTTACTATCTTTTTATGTTTAAAAAGTTACTTGCTTTTTTGCAATATCGTATTAAAACTGCAATTTCAGAAATAACCCACAAGGAAGGTCAGAATAATCTTAACCTTTAGGGTACGATATATAAAAATGTTACGTTCCGTATGAAGATGGGTTAACCTAACCCTGCAACTTTAAGCGACTGTTTATTGGACTATTATTCGTTAATTAAAACAATTTTTTTTATCAGAAATGTAATGAGAAATGCGATGGGTTCATTAGAATGGCAATAAAATATTATGCAATTAATTTATCATACAAATTTCTAATATATATATTTTAAAATGCTAAAAATACTTGGTATAGATAATATTTATAATTTTGCATGCATGCATTTAGAATATGCATAACTCAAAAATTGTAAATTACTTTGGCAATAAAAAATAAATGCAGAGCCCTACTCCTCTTTCATTTATGAAAGCTTCTAAACTTTTTTGCAGATGCACTCTACATTTTCTACGTAAAACTGGTTACAAATCGCGATAGGCTCTTTAAGAAAATTGTCGTGAAAATTCATAATTTCAATCAAATATACAAATTTTAAGTTTTCACAGGAAAATTGTTCTGTCATAAAATCCTTTAAATAAAATAATGTATATTATGACCTGCAAAAATTACTATTTAAATTTTCTGACTTTATTTTAGCTAATGCATTATTTCGAGCAGAGTTCTCATGTTGAAACCTCATTAGGCTAAACTTGCTTCTTATAACCTATTTGCCATTGATAATAATATTATCAGAATATTTTTTTCAACCAAATTCTTCATTTACGCATTAATCAGTTCCTCTCCAAAATCGCTAACATTGAGATTGTTGATGCTCTGGTCCTTAGAACCGTGAGGCACCATTTGCTCACGACACGACTGTCCGAGCGATCAAAGGTCATCGTTGCTACGGCCCGACTATCCGCGTTTTTCCCAGAACGAACTGTGCGCCGGCGCAGCCCCACCAGACCACCGGACGCGACATGACTATAAAAAGGACACGCAACGAGTCAACCGGGAGTTCCTTGTGCACGGCAACCCTAGTAACATCGGGGAGCTATCCTCGGTGTAGCTCCTCTTGCCGTCCTACACTCTCAGTAGGCGACCAGACGACATCCCTTACTTCCTAGTCCTCTGCCTGAAACCGACTCGATTGGTGGCCGACTGGCGCTCCTACGACCACCCATCGAGACAAGGGTACGTCGGCGTCAGGTGCCCCTGACCGACCTACCCGCGACAGCATTCTTTTCTCCTGGCCCCGTTCCCGCTTTACCCGTAGTTCCCCAGTAACCGACCCGACCGACGAATCCGACCGCCAGGACCACCCGTCACGGACGCCTGAATACCGCCAGGTTTCCCGTGAGACATCCGCGGTACCCGTAGTTCCCCAGTAACCGACCCGACCGACGAATCCGACTGCCAGGACCACCCGTCACGGACACCTGAATACCGTCAGGCTTCCCGTGAGACGTCCGCGGTACCCGTCGTTGCCCAAGAAACCGATCTAACCGACCCGACCCACGAATCCGACCACCACGACCTCCAGTGAGACCTCGCCCGCGTCTACTCATGCCCCAGACCGCCGATATGCGAACCGGTACGACCGACCAATCACTCTCTCTCTCTCTTTTGTGATCTTCTAGGGATCGGACTACACCCGCCAGCCTCCTTACTCTTTCGCTTCTTCTTTCCCGCTCAGCGTACGCTCGCTTATAACCATATTACCCGCTCTCACGAACACGCATACACACAATCCTGTACATCATGAAAACTTTACATTTAAGATTGTCGCGCACACAAACACGCACACACACCTACACGCACACACAGGAAGCGAAACGAATCGTTACAAGGTACTTTGCTACCCCCTGCATCTTAACCATTCTATACCAGATGTTGTACCTTTAATCTGCGATTTTTTCTTATCTTTCCTCACCTTGCCTTGCGTTCATCTCTTCCTCTACATCCTCCCACTCTCTACCCCTTACTTGTATACCACATTCATACCTCATTTCATATCTCTCCTGCTGTCATTTTGAACGCCTCACGTTACCCCTCCTTTCTTTATCCATAACCTACTGCGCACACGCTTGTGCAATTTTACTTCCCTCTCACCTTCTTAGTTTCTCTTCAAAGTTCCAAGCACTGTTCACTTGCTTTACCACGTTTTTTTCGTCCTATTTCTTTTTTCAGCATATAACCTGGGTAACTCCAACTCACTCGCATAAACCACATCAAAAATCTCGCATGCAAACTTTTAACTCTCTTATGTTCTTTCCATCCCCAGATTTCCACAACATAGCTTAACACTGACCATACAGTACACTCCCCTTAATACGTCCTCACATGTACGGACAAAATTTGGCGACGTCTTTACATCGTTACGACATCTTTAAGACATCCTATGTCCATGTTGTAAAAGTGTATTTACGATATCGTAAAGACGTCGTATGATATGAGAACGTCTTTACGATATCGTAAAGAAACCTTAACGACATGGATATAGGATGTCGTAAAGTTCTCGTAAAGAATTCGTAACGATGTCGTAAAGACGTCACCAAATTTTGTGCCCACTGGGAGGTTTTATCTTTTAGAACTTATAAAAGTAAGTAATGTATTACGATAATTATAATCTTAAGCTGTATAGTCTTAGGCTGTGCTGATTTCCAGTTTCGGTGCATTGAGCTCTAAGACGTGTCGCGTCAGTTGAGAATCTGACCGGGAATATATTAAAAACTTCCAGTGATTTTTAAAAGTTATGGAAATTGATGCCATTCTCGCAGGAAAATATTCTCTCATCCAGTTTCTTTCAATTTTATCTCGATTTATCATGACTTTTCACTAATAATGGCTGTTTTTATAGAAATTTAATTAATTTTGAGATTACTTCACGAGTATCGCCAAGTTCGGTAGCATTTGGGTGTCACAGTCGGTATATGTAACTTGTACTTGTTACTGGAAATCTGACGGGTAATTTTCGGAAGTTTTGGAAATTTGTGGAAATTTTAATCATTCTCCGTAAAAAATGTTGTTTAATATCACTGAATGAAACTTTTATAAATTTTATCCTGTTTCATTTCTACATGATGGTTAATTTTATGCGTTTTACCTTATTTATGTGAGGTTTAATGTTATGCTGTCGGGTTTTACTTAGAGATGGGGAGTGAGCGTCAGATGACCGATTTCCGGTAATTTGACGGTCACGTGACCGGACAAGTGGAAAAAGTGAAAATCATGTAAACACGTGAAAAATTGAAACAATATCATATACATGAACTTAAGAAAACCTTGTTAAAGTCAAACAAATCTTTTTTAAGTGAAGAAAAAGCAATAAATATTGAAAAATTAATTGTATCTAATTACTGTCAACGAACATCACTTATTAGGCATAAATATTTTCGAATCTTGAAAACTAGGAAGTACATTTTTTTTTAAAGAAGCCAAAAGGATGTTTTTGTGTGAGTTTTGTGATCCAATAAATAGTATCAAATTCAGTTTGTAGTATTTTCTTGAGGTAGGAAAACCTAATCTATATACAGAAGTAACTGTGTATGTTTAAAGGTTGTCTGGTGCTGCACGTACGCTACGGTGAGCTGCTCTCCGAAAACTAAACCTACGCGAAGTGGAAGTGAGGTGTTTTTAATAAAAAATATTAATTTATAAGCAATAAAATTAATTTTATACTAAAAAGTCAAATTTTCATTTTGAAAAATTAATTTTGAACCAAAGAAAAAGCTAATTTTCATTCAGAGAGAAGAATTTTCAACTGATGTGATTAATCTTTAAAAAAACTTTTTTAACAAAGTAGTTTAAGTTTCAACCACGTATTTCAATTTTCAACCAAAAAATACGAATTATTGACAGCAAATTTTATAGTTCAATTTCAACTAAAACTGATCCATATGCAGAAAAAGATGTTATAGTTCAATTTTACGGATAGAAATCATTTTCTACCAATAGAGACGAGTTAACAATCAACAAAGGTTTTTCAGCCAATGAAAAAAATGGTTGATTTTTCTACAAAACAGTTGATTTCTTAACAATCGAATTAAAGTATTATATTAATAAATATAATATGGTTATACACTGAAAATCCAGTTATCTCTATTTTGTTAAGAATAAGCTATACAAATTTATTTATTTTCCTGATACCTTTGCAAACTAAAAAAATCTGCCCGTTGCGCGAGCATATTCTCATCGCGGGTGTTGGTTCTCGCGCTTTGCGCTCGATAGTATATTTATCTCGAGCTTAGCGCTTGATAATTTATTAACCTCGCTCTACGCGTTCGGTCTTTGTATATTCCGGATACTTGTGCACAGACTTTTTATAATTAAAGGTCAAAGCATCGACAACAATTTGGTCATTGTCAATTCTCTTTTGTTAAAGCTCCTTCGGCTTAAAAGAACACATTCTCATCACGTATCTCGTGATTCGCACTCGAATCTGCCCCACAAATTGTATGTCATTTCCATAAATGCTTAATATTACAATGCATAACATGAATTAGTATTACAACAGACGTAGTTTAATTGTATCGTTTAAAGCAATGCGTATTCTTAACAAAAACTTTTGTTATTGAAATAATAGAATTTTTGTATTTTCAATTATTTTTTATGCTGACAAAATTTGAATTTTCTTTTTTTTCAACAAAAGTCAAAAAGTTGTTATTATAATCTTGTAGGGCATTCAAAAATCAACGTTTTTATTCTCTTGTTTTTTTTCGTATCGTGCGTTATTTGGTTTTAATGTTCCTTTTGGTGTGTTTTTTGAAATTTTGTTAATGCTATAACTCTGTTAATTTTTGGTTTTATAAAAAAGTAATTATGATAAACTGTTAGACTTTTTGAATAATATGAATATCCGTACAGAAAAATTTTTGAATTTTGAAAAGTGGTCTCAAAAATTTTTTAAATGTGCTTACTTTCTTAATTTTAATCAAAAATTAATTTTTTCAAAAGTTATCGTGGAAACAGACAGATATACAGGCATACATATAGACATACACACAGACATACAGACAGGCAGAAAAATTTAGTAACCACCTGTTTTTCGGATTCAAGGGGTCTCAAAACGTGGAAATTTGACTAAAATTTGGGGGAGGGGAGGGGTCCAATTTTACACAAATTCTCTAACGAGGATGTAAAAAAACATTAAAAATACAAGCCTTGTACTACAATCAAAACTAAAATATAGTTTTGATAGTTTAAATATTTAATTACTGAATTATGATACCAATGATACATGTTTTAATAGTTGCATCAATGAACGATAATTTCATTTTACGTAAAGTTATTTTCATCTTGTTTCATTATGCTGTAGATTGCATTTTTATTTATTGTATCATTAGTTCAAAATTTATATTTGGAAGCTTTATTCTTGATTTATAAAAATTGACGATTACAAAAATTGTACAGCAATTCAGACTTGGAATCAATGTCACTTGGGACATTGATTCTAAGTAAAATAAAATTGAATAAATAAATATAAACTTTCAATACCTTTCATTTATTTGGGATTATATTTTCCTGAAAGAAACAAGTATTTGGCATAAATTTGCGTCTTAATTCCGAATGATTTTTGTAGGCTATGTGATGTACGCCATTGGCAGTAAGGTACGGAAGACGAAAGGAACCTTGTATGAAGTTTTACTTTCAAGTTTTTAGGTTCCTTTCCTCTACCGTTGCGACGACCTTCGTTGTGTTTTTTTTCCTTTTTTTCTATCTCTACTAAGGCGGTAACAATAATTAATAATAAAATTTAATTTAAATTAATTATTGAATTTTGAAAT
>JAAAKG020137728.1:0-12830 GCA_010014905.2 Druon quercuslanigerum
GTACAATTGGTCTGCGAACTAAATATAATCATAATAGTACGCGACCGTTTCATTCCCATTGTGTTGACCGCCCCTGGATGTCACTGACACACACGCGAAAAGTCACGGTAAGATTGTTTTGCGCTTACTTCCTTGCGATTGTGAACTGAATCTTATTGAAATGCTGTGCTCCATGGTAAAGGGATATGTCAAATCAAACAATTTGACTCTCAGCATAAGTGACATTCTGCAGTTTCTGCGACAAGGAGTTCAACGTGTTACGGTAGAGAACTGGAGGAAATTTGTTGAGCACGCAGTGAAGAAAGAAGACAAATTTTGGCACATAGGCGATGAAATTGATGCCATGATATACGCGATTCTGCCAAGTGTCATCAAGTTTGGGAAAAGAAGTTTGGGGAATTGACAGTAATCGAACTGATTATATAGTGGATTACTCCTACAGGGGACACAACTGCAAAAAACCGCCTGATATTCTACCTCCGCTGTGGTGTGGAAGAGTTATTTTCACGCGACAATAAGCAACTTTTTAGTATGCAGTCAAACTTGTGATTCTTCTTCTCATTTTCAACATTTTAAGGCAGCTAGCAAGAGCCGCTGCCAACAGATTAGAGCGTGACGGCGAGCTGAATAGTGGCCCTCAGTAAGAATATAAAAAACTTGGGAAAGCACTTGCATCTGTCTACTTAAAAAAATTGTGTCGTTCTTCAACAGCGATTGCCTGTCGACCGAACAAAACAAAATTTGTCGACCCACGCAAGAGGACCATCAAGAGACGGAGAATGGGAGAATTAAATGTGTATGCATGTACACATTCAAAAATACAAATTTTACCGCTCGACAGCAACTGCGGTTATGCAAAGCTGTCTTATATTGCAATTTTACCTACCTCTTTCTTCTTACGCATTATCCTAAACTCCTTCCTTATTTCTACGTGCTCCTCCTTTTTCGCATCTCCTTCCTTTCACTTCTTGTACTTCCTTTTCACCTTTCTCTTTATCTTTTTTCATTCCCTATCCCACCATGGCTTCACCATTGCTGTCTTCTTCTTTCTAAATACCTTCTTTTGAACACACCCTTTTACTTTATCTTTGAAATCCTTCCATATCTCTTCCAACGACTCTCCCTTTAAAACTTACGCTTCCAAACTGCTCCTAAAACTTCTTTATTGCTTCCCTCGTTCTTGACAACCTCTCCCCTAACAACCCTTCTTCCCCACCCTGCCTTCCGCTAACCACCTCCTTTATCCACAAACTTAATGGCTGATCGTCCGATTCCACCCACCCTTCCAGTGCGAATTTCTGCATCTCCTCCCACCCTTGCATATTCATTGTCACATAGTCTATCAGAGGTACCCCCATTCTTACTCACATACGTGTATTCTTCCTCTTCATCACCTGTTAACATACTATTCGCCAAAGCCCATTCTCTGTCCTCCTTCCAGCCTCTTAGAATCTCCCCCTGTTTATTTATTAACCTATTCTTCGATTTTCTTTCGAAGCTCTCCTCTTTCCATTACACATACCTCCCCCCGCCAATTCTCGCATGACATCCCCCCAGTACCACCATACCCTCATCCCTCTCTCCTAATACATCTTCGACTCTTTCGTTAACCCTTTCCATCTCATCCTTATTGTAAACAGCCACAAACTTGTATGTTACCCCTCCTACCTTCACTGCCCTCATTTGCACGCGAGGTGCGACTTTACCATCTCGTACAGATTTTTAATTTCTTCTGTCAATATTTTTATTACCGAAGAAACTTTTGTGCCAAAGAGAGGATTTGTGCTTATTAAAGCTAGAGAAGGTGCTCCGAACGTTTTTTATTCCAAATCAAATCCGCTTATAATTTTTACTGCTGCAACAATCTCTTTGTATACATCTGCTTTCAAAACTTCAATTATACTTTAAAAATTTATAATTTTCTGAAATGAAATCTTTAGCCGGGCTATTTCGCGCATTTTATTAGAGATGGTGACGTTTATTTGTGCCCTTTTGTGTTCATCTGTATTAAATACCCCATGAAGACAATTACGTGAATTTTCTTGCTGTGTAGCTAATCTCATTGGTTCTCATATTATTGAATAATTCATTTTGGGTCGACCTTTATTCAAATGATATTCTAGCATTCTGTTTCGAATTAAGAGAGTTTGCAATTCTCATAAATAATTTCTGCAAACCGAAAAATTTTCTACTCGCGCAGGGCATATCTATTTGTGTATGCACAAATACTTTTTCTCAATATACTTTCAGCAGTTAACCTTGCGTTAAATTTCTTAGTTTAATCCTCTCTATTCCGTATATTTCAGGTAACTTAGCTGCCTAGGGATGGGAATTAAAACAACAAATTTAATATCGCTCGTAATATTTGATTCTCAAGAATCTGATCAAAAATTGTCCGAGAGAGATCTTTACTTAAATTATTCATAGGACTAGAGCCAGTATCTGAACATATAGAAGGTGAAATATGCGGGCCAATAAATGCATGGAGCTCCTAGAACTGAAAGCCTCTGAATCAACGTAATTCCTAACTTGAGAGTTTCATAAATTAAACCTCAGAATTTCTATTGCAGGTATATATTGATACGTTTCATAAACTTCCTTTGGTTAATACTCCCCAATTTCATTACTAAATCAGTTAGCGTCCCAAGTAGTTGTTGAATAGGATCAACAAAACGATGATGCTTTTTTAAATCCCTACATTGTCCAGAAATTCTGTGTAAACCTCTAGACGGATTTTCCAATTCAAACTTTTAAAGTAGAATTTCAAGTCGAGGAATATTTTTGTTTATGTTCTCCGATAAAAGGAACTTACGGACATCAGTCTTCAAATCATTTAAAATTTGAGACAAAGTTTTCTACAAAAACATTCACCCTGGCTAAATTTTCACCAGCAAAAGAAGAACTAGCTCTGAGTTAAGCGACCATTCTAGAAGCATAATCACTAATATCCAGTGGATCTTCTGAAATTTTGTCCTCAGCTTCTTTAATCAAATCCGCAGAAAAATAGCATTTTCTGCATTGTTTGAATTACTCACTATAGGATCAAAGTTGTATGTTTTTTCAGCTAAGTTTGTTTGGACATTTTCCTCCTCTCTAATACAACCCTTTTACATTAAGGACGCAACACTTTTAACAATGTTGTGAGCAATATTTATGTGACGTTTCAATGAACTAAATGTGTGGAATATTCTTTCACATCCTTCCTGGCTACAAGAAATTCCTGAATTTTGGGCTTTATTGAAACAAACAGCATGTTCTAAATGCAATTTTTTAGTATATTGTGTAACACTTCCATAAATCATCCGCTGACATTAAGAACATGCAACCGATTCCATTATACGTAAATTTCTCAAAAATTGTTCAAAAGGGAAGAATCACTGACAAGTATGAACTATTAGAACATGAAATATTGAATTAAACCATGAAAATAGCAGATTTTTACATAACTAGATGTACATAACTAGGTAACCAAAAAAATTAAGCACCAGTTTAGGTAGGCATTATCTCGAAAACCTGACGTATAGCGAAAATGTAGAGAAAGAACTTGTTTTTAGGACACCAAAGTCCTATGGGGTCACATAGTCCGGTCTTTGGGTTTCAAATTTTTTCGACCAGTATTAGTTATTTCATTATATACAAAAATGTTGGAATTTGATGTAATCAAAACTAAACTACAAACTAAATATGTAAAACATAAACTTTGCTGTATTAGAAATTTCTGCCATTTGAAATGAGTAAAAATTTAAAAATTGTAAATTTTAAACCTTCTAAATTTAACTGTTTTGTACAAGAAACGTTCAGCACGATATTTCAAATAATAGAAATTTTCTAAATTAAAATATTTTCATGTGAAAACTTTATAAATCATAATTTAAAAAATAAAGCTGTTCTAGACCAGAATCCATTAAATTTGAATTATTTTACTTCAAATAGTTAAAAATAATAATGATCAAATTTTGATTTATACTTTTCAAAACTCGACAATTCCAATTAAGAAATAAAGCGTCGTACAATTATGAATCGACGAATCTGAAATTAATTGGTATTATTTGAAAATTTCGATGTTAATCAATTTTGAAAAGATATAGAATTGGTGAATCTCAAATTTTTCCATAGTCAATTATTATTAAATTTGACGTGTATGATAGTTTAAGTTTTTAAAAGCTTTATTTCACATTTATTATTTTTGATCAAATTGAAACATTTTACTATCATAATAATTAAATCCAAACACTTCTAATGTTTAACTGCTCAAACCTTTCCAACTGTATTTAATAATCTTTTATTTTCAAAATGAACAATGAAAAACTAAGCATAGAAAATAAACATTCCTAAAATTCACAATTAATTCATAGTTCGAAGTGATTGGAAAGTTTTTTCTATTATCACGAAAAAAAATAAATTCACTGTTATTTCCCAAACTCTCATATAAATACTGATAATATTAGAATTTTTTTCCGCGAAAAAAGTACACGATCTTATATTTACTAATGCTTCTTTTTCATAAGGGAAGGCGAATTTTCACAAAATAATATTTAAGTTTTACATATAAAGTAGTTGAACAAAAAGAGACACTTTTTCAATAAAACACATCCCGTTCAAACAAATAGTTGAATACAAAATAAAAAAATTAACATTTAACCAAAAAGACGATTCTTGAACATAATACACGAACATAAATTATGAAGAAAGCAGTTGAATGTTCAACTAAAAAAATCAATTTTCAATTTTGGAAACAAAAAAAATTTCGCTCACAATCCGTAAGGCCTCATCAGTTTAATGAAATTTCCAAATCTATGAAGATTTAAAATTAAAAGAATTATGAATATTTACAATAAAAATGTAATAAAAAAATTATTTTTAAATTGCAACTAGTCTTACTATGGAAAAGACAATTTCATCTGCGTATACAGGTACGTATGCCCTCTTTCTAAAAGGAATTTTTTTTAAATAATGTGCCTGAGTTGAAATATAGGTCCTTTTTATATTTACTATGGTGCTGAATGAATTCGTTTTGGTTCTCCTTAATAATATTGAAAATTAAATAAAATATTAATGAGTGACTATTTTTCATTGTTTCAAATTATTTTTTACAAAATAAAAATATGATCAGTCATTAATATTTCTTTTTAGTCAATAAGCAATCCAACATATACTGGATAATCCATATATCCAATAATTAGTCACAATCTTTGTCGGAAACATTTACATCTATTTAAATATTAAATTTATAGTTTTACATGATTCAAAGATGGGGAATTCATACAACTTTTATAATGTTTGGAATAATTCTGGTTCAATTTTCTTAGAAATGTCAACTTTTTACAAATTTTGTAATTTCTAGTGTTACAGAGAATATACCCTACAAGAGTTAATATTGTTCAGCTATTTGGAAAAGAAAAAGAAATTGTTATATAAATTAGAAATTGATCTTAAAAGAATGAAAACGAAGTCAGTTGTGAAATTTCCTTACTAAAATGTTATTTAAACAAGATGGTAAGAGACAATTTTCTAAAACATTTTATTTGTATTAAAATTATACAAAAGTACATCAACAAATATTTACCTATTTTTAAGAAATTTCTTTTTCAAGAAAATGTTTGAACGTCGGATAAATATATAACTTATATACAAATGGGCCTAATATGACGGTTTCACGTAATAGGCCTAATAAGGTTGAACAAACTAATATGTATAATGAAATCTTATATTTTTGTCGTCAAAAAATATTATTTTCTATCTAAGTCTGGATGAAGATGTGAGAAGAATGTTATATGCATCAAGTTGCTAACCATGATTCAATGATTTTTTATTTAATTTGAATTGATTATGACTTTTTGATCCGACTTCGCAACACAAACTGTATTGTAGTTTTGTTTTACATTTTGTTTTAATTGAACTGGTTCTGTTCGTATCCTCCTAAGTACTGTTGGACTGCTGCATTGTATGATTGGTAGTATGCTTGATGGATTGCCTGAAGGTTTGCTTCGTGCTTTACTTCATTGTTTGTTTGAGGATTTGCTCTATAGTATGCCTGATAGATTGCTTGAAGGCTAGCTTTATGGTTTGTTCGATCATATGGTTTCTGTTTTGTTTTACGTTTTGATTCTAACTCATCATTTGCACGCACAAATGAAAGACGACGATTAACACCCAATCGTCGAAGTTCTTCAGGAAGCAGGGATACAAACTTGTTTCTGACAGTGTCAAATACATTATTAGTTTCGCCAAATAAATTAGACAGTGGTTTAATGACATCCTTCTTCTGCCAACCAATAATGACATGATCCCTGGATATTAAAGTCGAATTCGTATCAAATCCAGTCATCTCATCATCATTAATAATCCTTCGTAAATTAATTAACTGTGGATTAGGTTCGTATTGGAATGTCATGAGAGGAGGAAAGGATTTGCCGATGTATCCGGGAAACAATACCGATAAGTTCTCAGAAATTAATTCTGCAAAAATTAATAGAATTAGGTGTAATCTGACTCTCATAATATACTATTAATTGGATATATTAAATAGGACAATGAATACAAAATATTTAGCTCTTATAAAGTAGGGAAGAGTGGCCATCATTGGATCGGATAAGTTTTAAAGTAGTAATTATACAAAAATTTGACAAAATAAGCAGGATTCAGCATAGCTAATTATATAAATTTCTCCTTTCTCTGATACTATAAATTATTTTCATTTCCAGGACCGCTTAGCATCTGTGGTTCACTCATTTCAAGATGTCGTTTAGCAATCCTAGAATAGTACATTGCGTGACTAGTGGTAACTGACGGCTTTTTTGAAAGGAGCGCAATGTTTTTTTAAAGGTGAGGGTGCTCACCCACGACTCTTTACAAAAGCAGGGCGCGAGTTTCAAAAAGAAAGCCGTCAGTTCAGAGGAATCACGCACGATAATTTTCAGAACAGAATTATAAATGGCGTACTTTCATGCATCCATAAGAAACGCAAAATCGCATTTTGAGTGGGTGAAGGCACGCCCTAGTGTTTTCATTATAAAATCATTAGTTATGTGAAAGCGGGTGACAATATATTTGTGCAAAATTACTCGCATAGCACGCTACACTTCTCGTAAAAAGATCGGCTCGCCAATTCGCTATGAACTTCTCTTTCTATCTTTGTCAACCACGGTCTCTCTCAAGCGTTCAGAATATACGGACAAACGTACAAATCGAGATATGTTTTAACTCTAGTTACAAATCGAGTTATGTTTTAACCCTAGTTATAAATCGTCCTTATTGAATCCTCATTTGCAACTTATTCAACGTACCGCCCGGCAACTCTTATAAGGCGTACTTTTTGGTTTGTCTGTGGAAGTGATAGTTTTGCTCCTCCGAGAGCACTAATACAGTTGCTGGAGATTCCTTTTACGGTCTGGACGCCTGTCGTGTTTGAAGATTTCACAATTGTTACATACCCCTATCAGACCTGCGCATATTATTTCTGGAAATAAAATATAAGGATTTTTGAAATTTACTACCAAAACAAGAATATTGAAGTTCAGAGGCAATTGCATCTTGGGAACGGAATGCACAGACAACGAATGGCGCCTGCAACGAGAGGCCAACACGGGGCGTAAAACGCAGAATCGGATGATGATACAAGTTGGTGATTGGGAAAGATAGCAAAATGCAATAAAGAAATATTATAAGAGAATTTAAATTGTTTAAACGAATACGTAAAAAAAAAATTAGTTGAAATAGGAAGTTAAGATGACTAAGAAATCAGAATACCAAATTTTAAATGTATCATAGGGTCAAGTTTAGATAAGTATGAAAGAAAAGAAGAATGCAATAGTATGAGAGAAAGAAAAACGCAAATGTAAGAACTCATACCAGAACACACGCAGGAACCGCGACCTAGCGCTATTACACTGAATGGCCTTGCCACACATACTTCACCGAGAACATGCTAGACTACCGTGTGCACATAGACATGTGATCGTATGATTGCTCCTCGCTAGGCATGGCACCATTGCGTTGACCTGTAAGGCTTTTATATTATCCAGCCGTTTCCACTCTTCTAACTTTGGCCACAACCCCATTCATCCAAAATCTCCCTGCCTACACTATCCGCTCGAGTAAGAGAAAGAAATAAAACCATAACTTTGCTAAATATGCTTCAAAAGCATTAAAAAAACCTCTTTTCAAATGAGAGGGCTCCGCACCTAATACAATGATTACGCATAATAAACATTTACAAAAATAAATTGCGAAGCATGACCCGCAGCAAATACTCCTGTAAACCTAAACCAAAACAATTTAAAATTTAAATTTAAATTAAAAAGGAGGAGAAATCTGCAAATTGTAAAAAGCTTTCGACATCCTGCTGCTGACGCTTACATATTTGGCTAAACGCTAAAATTCCAGCGATCCGCAGCAACACGTGCCATGCATGGCGACTAACAAAACTCATTACCTAAACAAAATTTCTTAACCGTGTCCACCGACAGGACGCCTGCAAGAAGCACCCATCAAAAATAATCATGGAATTTTGCAGAGCTACTTCAGCCTCAGAAGTTGTTCGAAGTTCGTACTGAACGAAATTCGTGTGACCGAATAAAACTCCATAAGGCCCTGAATAACGATGTCAATATCACAATTTCTGTACATGTTAACCGACTGTTTGTCTTAACCGAGTTCGTGTAAACAAGGCTTTACTGTAGTCGGAAAAACGATAGCATTATCGGACGAGAACAATTAAATTAGGCCCAACTAAAATAATAAACGAAGTCTGACTTTGGACCTCGTTCAATTCGTGTAGCTTCCACAACCCATTACTCATTTTAACAACAGAAAATGATGAAAGTAACACAATTGCGTTTAAATTGTTACTATCCTTCACTGCAAAATCATTCTAAGTTGATAATTTGTCTCTTTGGTTGGTACTAAATTTTACATGATACTTAAAAAGAGTAAATTCGGTTAAAACAATGACTAAATGCCGATTTTTTGAAGAAATTCATTCAAAAAATTTTACCATAATGTCTTCTCTACCTAACAATGTTATTTCCGGCAGTTTAAAGAAAATCGCTTATATGGCTAACAACTCTGATATTCCTAACCTGGAACCTCTCTTTTGAAAAACTTGAAGGTTCGTCTACATATAGTGAGATGCACAGAGATTGTTGTTCGTTTGGAAAACTAGATATTTCTTTCAGGGCGATACCATCGCCCTCTGCCTCTATCTCTCGTACTACGAAATTCTCCTGGATATCTATGTGAAGACTCTAATCATTGCGAGCATAAAGTCACTCATGTATTTTATATGGATGACCCGCAGAAAGGAAAAAAAAAATTAAAAAAAAAAAAAAATTATTAGACAAATTTATATTAGACAGATCTAAGCATACCTGGACGTGCCACAAATCTGCATTTAGGTTGCAGTATCTGTAAAGGAGTCTTTCCAAAGCAGATACACAAATCTTCTTCGACAGATTTGGTATTCAAATATGTCGGCGTTAAATAAGATAATTGCGCCTAAGATGCTTGCCATCCCTCTTCTACTCTACTTGTTTGATCCAGAGAACAAAAGACGCTTGCATTGACTGAACAAAAATTTATGATGAGCAGAAGAGAGCCCTTGGTGTCTACAGTGCTTGATGGATTTCATAACATGGCGTAGACCGTTCACGGAAAAGGATGAAAATTACGCAGGCAGAAGAATCATATATAGTTTACAGATATTGCAAAAAATGATGTGTATCATTGCACACTACTTATAATTTTTTTCGCCTGAGTTTTAATCGAATCGGAATTTGGTTAACAAACTTTTGGTTAAATAAGACAATTTAATTGGGACGAAATCGCATTTGATTTCATCAACATAAAGCTAAGGAAATATTATGAAAGATTCGTCAGTAGGTCATTTAGGACGTCTTGTAGACGTAATAAATAGAATAAATATTAAATAAAAAAAAATAAATACAATAGCATTGTATTCAAAATATTAAAAAAGATGTTTAATATATACGAAATAAACTTTTTTTTTAATATCTAAAAAGTCCTTGGGAGCTCATGAAAGCTTACTGAAGATATTTGAATAGCTTAATTGATGCTTCTCGAAGGCGCCAAGCATTACATTATGTACAGTAGTTTTATATTCCCAATCAAATAAACCATGCTATTGAGAATTTACAAATCGGCATTAGCAGATGATGAAATGTTAAGTAGCAGGTGCTAATTTATGATTTTTGTCAATTTTCAAGATTCAATTTTAACTCATTTAAAAATCGAGAAAAATATTTGTAAAGACTTCCAAGTTACGAAAAATAAACCATGATATCGTCTCTGTAAAATAAACCCAAGAAACTGCGAGAATTTTTAATTCTTCTCAAGTTATCGAAAAAATGGGGAAGAATGCGCAGAAAAAAGGTGCTTGATGAAAGCTGCGATGCCTCTAGAATTTTTAAAACAATTCGAGAGCGATTTAACAGTTTAAGTCTCTGAGAATTGACTACATTTGTTTAATTACTAGCTCGTCTATGAGAAAGCAATATTCTAGTTACGTTAATTTTCACTAATCTTTTCTCATAAGAAACTTTTAGCTGGCCTGCGATTGATCTTATATTACAAATGTATCCACAATTACAGGTATACTATAATGTTGTTTTATATTTACCACTAGAGTTAAGGGAAACTGCTAAAGCAAAGAAGAGAATACCGACGACCACCCTCATTTTCTGTTACAAATAATAAAGAATTACGGAGTAATTCGTTAAGACCTTAACTAATGAATATTCTGCAAGATGTTCCAAAGTTTTTATTTATATACGTAGATATATGTGGCAGTCAATATCTCACTCGTCCATCCTAATTAAATCCTCGGTAGAGATAACGTTGGAATGATAAAAATACTTTTATTTTAAAATACAATTTTAGAGAAAGAAAAAAGATTTACGATATATACACAGTCGAATTATTTTAGATATACCTTATTGCGCAGAATAGAAAGAGACTTATTTGTATTAGGTTTTTCTTCACCTTATGACGAGGTTTTTTTCACATTTTCCGTGAGACTGTTCCCTACGTCAGGAAGAATAAACGTTAGCAAAAGGAATTAATTAATCACGAAAAACAAATACGAAGCTAATTTCATTCACTCCTTTATTTAAATTTAGATTCCTTTCGTTTGGTTTTATGTAATGTCACCAAAACCACGATCTGGCAAGGGGTACAACATACGCGATCTTGGATGTATCTTCTTTTACCCTTTTAAAACAAAACAAAAATAAGTCCGAATTACATTGTTGAACTGGTAGAATTGCTGTAGTCATATAACATTTAATTGTAATGTATTTGAATTATAATTCTCTCAGTTTATAATTATAATTATGAATTCAATATTACAATACTATAATATGTCGAAAATTCTGTTATGGTATTATAATTGTACGAATTATTTATAAATGACTTTATTAATTACCTATAAATAAATAGAATATAGGTATGTCGATTTTAAGCTACAGATTCGCCTTCAAACTAATACTGATAAGTAGTTATTTTATATAAGTAAACAGAATTTATATTCAGGTATTAAATAATAAGTTGAAGCTAGAAATATTCTTAAAAATTAATATCCATTATGTAATTTTTAATATCTCCATAAAATTAATATGAGTCAATGTACTAAGAAATTACGTTCTGTTGAAAGACAAATACGTGAAACTGAATCAGTTACAAGGAATAGATTTTAGAGTAAATGAAAAAAATTGTAACGCTGAAGAGACGGAGAGCAAGCGGGCAACAAGCAGTAGATACGAAGCTCCAGCATACAATGATGGCATTGGCGCGCAGGCCCCCAAAAACGGCATGGTTGGAAAAAACCAGTGTCTCCCGAATGTGGGCTTTTTCGGCCCCCACCACTCTCTTGTATGGGAGAAATACATTCAAACGCATCGTTTCGGTGAGTCGGCTCTGCTACATGTTCCGTAGGCCAGCTTCTTGTAGAGCCGAAAATGCACGAGCGTGAACCCGATCTTCCCCGACCTTGCGATTCGTTTTCGGTGGCTAACTATCTAATCTGTCTATTAGAAGGAGTTTTTAGGTAAACTGAATCTTTCAGGGTGTGAAGAGAATGAAAGAATCTTCTAAGGAAAAACTTAAATTATTATTATAATTACACCATTAAGTTGTTTCCCTTTTGGGGTAGGCGTGACTCACTCGGTAGAGAGGGGAGTAGTGTGCGGAAGGGGTTATAAAATTTTTAGATTGATCTAGAATTCTCCTGTTATTTATTTAAATAACACGTTCATTCCGCAAAACTGCTGCGGCCCAGGTTGCTGATCATTATCTCTAGCAATCACCACAAGTGAAGATCCTCACCAAGTCGTCATGTGAGATTCCCCCCTTGGGTCCATTAGTATCGAAGGTCTTTTGTTTCAAGCGTCATTCTCTCTACTGACACACTTCTTATTAACATCCACAACGTCCATACATTTTTTCACTCAGACTCTCGCGTTTCTATGGCTTCTTATGTCCCTTCTTAGGGTCTCATGCACACATTCTAATCATCCTTTCCGCGGTCTGCCTCTGGGCACTCTGCCATTTACTTTACCTTGATATACTTCTTTCGTTAGTCGCCCATCCGTCATTCTCTCAACATGCCCGAACCATCTTAACCGGTTTCTTTCCAATGTGTCAACCAGCGTTTCTCCCGCACCACATTATTTAAACATTATCTCGTTACTTATTTTGTTATAGAACTATGTATTGCCATTTTAGCCTTATTTGATATAGTTTTACTTCTTATAAGGGGGCCTGCTCTACCAATAACCTTCTTACCTTTGTTTATGCGTCTATCTAACTCCTCATCT
>JAAAKG020137729.1:0-12829 GCA_010014905.2 Druon quercuslanigerum
CAATCTAATTGTTATTTTTTTAATGTCAAGTCTTCCTTTAGAACTATTATTCATTCTTGAAAATTTCCTACAGAATATACATTGAAAATTAACGTAAATAATACACAACTAGATTGCTGTAATATGATTTCATTTTTTGAAATTAGACAAATTCAAGCTTTGCAGTTTGAAATTGCTTTATATTTACATAAAAAATTATCAAATTCAGAACTGATTATCAAGGCTTTTATTATGAAATTTTTGTATCTTTAATAGTGAAATCGTCTTTTCATTTTGAATAATTATTTGAATTCGAAACTACAATATTGTCAAATTTTTAATTTAAAACTTCCGAAGATTAATCTAAAAATTAATTTAAGAAAAAACTTTACTTTCAAGGCAACAGATTAAATGGTTTTTCAAAATAGCGCATTTAAAGCATATAATTTTAAATTAAAAGTAAAGAAATTTTAAAGATGATAAATTTATTATTAAAAAGTATCAAATGAAGTAGTATCAAATGACATTCGAACTTTAAAAATTATATGCTTTCTAAGTGGGAACTTTAAAAAAATTACAAAAGAAAAGAATCCCTGGTAATAATAGTTAAATATATTTTTGATATTGCACTGAGAAAAAAATTATTAGTAATAAACAAATTTTTTTTGATTGAAGTAAACCATTTATCGCCCACAGATCAAACATACAAGATTTCACTCAAATAATTGTTTCTTTCACTCAATCAAATGTATATCTAAAAAGTCGATTTATTTGAATGGAACAAATTTTTTTCTCAGTGTAATAATCACTAAGTCTAACTAATAAAACTTTATTCTATTTTGAAAAATAAAAAAAGACACAAGGAGAAATGTATTTAACAAAAAATAGAAATGCTCATTTTGAGTTGCATAAAACATCAGAAATGGTTAAAATAATTTTAGAGTTCTGAATTTACATCTTCAATGCTCGATTTTAAACTTCTCCCTTTCATAGGTTTTAATTTTGAAACTAAAATTCAATTGGTTGAAATTTGGAAAGTTTAATTAGCAATTTAAAAATTATTAGTTTTTAAGTCATTTCCATCTACTACAAATAATTGAAATTTTAAAAGGTTTGATAATAAAGAAGTTTTAATATCACAATTTTGATGAATATAAATTTTGTCAGTTTAAAGTAAAGTTCACTCATTTTTAATGTTTCCCATTTAAAATTATTTTTTAGTTTGATGGTTTGTTTAGTATAATTTAATTAGTATCTACTACAGACATGTATCCTACGTTTCAGAATCTTAGAATTATTTATCAAAGTGTATCCGTCGAGAAATCTAATATTTTACTACCAAATTTTTTGATTCAAGATAAGATTTTATTTTGCTGAAATAAAAATATCTTGACAAAAAGTATAGGATTTTTCGAGCAACAGAATTTGGCAGAAATATCTTAGATTTTGAAAAATAATGTTTAATTTAAGTATGGTGCGGTTAAAATTTGCTAGAATTCCAATAAAAAAACTGTCGATACAAAAAGTATAACAATTTTAACAGCTAAAATTTCATAGAAAATTTCGAGACTTAAATACATCGGATTAGATGGTACTCTGACTAGGGATACGATTTGATAGAGTTTCATTTGGCAAAATTTTGATAGAAAATTGTAAGATTTCCCGAAAATTTTTGACATATTTGATTTGATTTCTATCAAAAATGCGTATTAAAGCGTGAAAAAATTTGGAATATCAGATATGATTTAAAACTCATAAAAAAATACGTTATAGCGGACATAAATCACGGATATACTACTTGATAAAATTGGATAGGATTCTTCTAAAAAAAAAGGATATTACAATGGATAGAAATTTCGGATATCATATTTGATAGGTTTTAATTGTATTTTTATAAAAAAAGAAAATTAAATTGGAAAGAAATGTGGGATATCATATTTGATAGGATTTGATTGTATTTGCATAATTCGATAGAAATAAATAGCAATCCTATCCATGCATTTGATATAAGTTGATTGCCTTTATAGCCTTTTAAAAAATATTTAAGTTTTCTTTCTGAAAATATTAAAAGATGTTTTGGTCAAAAACGTCACCCTTTTTCTTCGATTTTTTTTGCTGAATTGAAATTTCTACGAGGCAGACATCTCTTAAGTTTAATGTGGGTCAAACCATTTTTGTGAGCACGAAAATTGTTTTTGAAAAGATTGAATTTCTGCATTACTTTTAGAAACAAAAAAAATTCGACAACATTTTTGTTAATTTACAAACTTTCTATGAAAAATTGCCCAGATTCTTATATAATATTTTATAAGATTGTTTTGGCGAAAACAAGAAAAATTTTATTTTGCAAAAAAAGATTTCTCATCACGATTGTTTGAAAAATATTGGCCAAAGCAAATAGGTGGTGTCTTTTTTAAATTTGACTTTATCCTCCCGGATGTATTTTTAAAACATAAAAAGTTAATTTTATGAAAAACTCTATTATTTTTATTTTATCCAATATTGTAAGAAAGTTCCCAGGAAATATTTTTGATTCGTGTAGCATTTCAAGAACAAAAAAACAATGAATTTCAAACACAACTGCTCATACAGGGAAATTTTCATTTTTATAGTGCCAGATTAAAAAAAATGTGTTTTCTAATTTTAAAGTATACATCAAAATGAATTTTTAATTTTATTCTTTGAGGTACTTTACAAAACCTCTATTTTATTGAGGCTTATCTTTAAAATTTTTAAATGAAAACTTATATTAATTATTTTTGAAAAAAAGATAGTATTTTGTCACAATTTTTCAAAGCAGTTAAACATGTTTTGTAATGAAATTTCTTCAGCTGTATATTTCATGGAATGCTTCATATTTTTAATTAACTAAAAAAATATTTTCATGGTTTTTACACCTTTTCAGGCAATTAGAATATGTGTCCTACAGGCAAAATTTATGTTAACGATATTTTTCAAAAACATTTAATAATAATATCACGCATTTTTTCACGGTGGTGAAAATCTGTAATTTAGTATTGAAACAGGTCTGCACTTTTCCGTTTTAAACAAGTTTAAAAGTTTTGGTTAGACTTAAAGAGAATGAAATGTAAAAAAAAACTTAAAATGTAATTTTTTTAAATCTTATAATTATAAACCAATTTTTTTAAAAAGAATATTGACCTTAATATCCTACAGGAGTTAGTTAACGCTTAATATTTAGGTTTATAACAACTGATTTAAGTTAACAAGTAAAAAATTCTTATGCTTTTTTTATGGAAATTTTTATTTTTTATGTTGCATCTATCAAAATAGTTTAATACATTAGCTAAACTACATATTATAGTTTACGCTCACTATTTAGCTTGGTTATAAATAATTTAAGTTAACAAATAAACTATTTTGATTTTTTTTTATGGGAAAAATTCCTTGCTGTATAATATTTATAGAAGTGGCTTCTTAAACGTTCAAAACTATTTAAAAAATTCCTAAAGTACAAAATTTAGGTTTGTTATGAATAATTTAATTTGGCAAATAGAAAAATTTCATCTTTTTTGTCGAACTTGTTTATTTTTTCTCATGTGTATCGAAATCAATGATCGAAATCATTAGAATCCAGAAAATTAATGATTTTAAGAAGTCTGATAGACTATATTAAAAAAAAACATGTTCTTTTCTTACCATAAGTTATTTTTAGTAAACCTAAAATTTAAGTTTTAATAATTTCGATAGCTGTATTAGATGGAGAATAATTTTCTTTCATGAAAAAATTGATCAAAATATTATATTAGTTTACTTAATTTTTAACCAAAGATTTTTTTATACCAAAGATAGATATTAATTTTTAACAATTTTCTGGGGTTTAATAAGTGTGATAAGCGAACTTAGATTATTTATACTAAGTCTGATAATCTACTAGAAATAAATAACAGAAACAAATTAGATGTTTTCTGCCAAAAATGTAAAAAAATGTTTTGTTTGTAAACGTAAATTATTTACATCAAAGATAAATGTTAGGAGATAACCATTTCCTAAAGTTTAATAAGTCTAAGAAGCTACAAAAAAAGCAAAATTCGTTATTTGTTTATAAAATTTGTCTGAACCTGAAAATAATAAACCATAGAAATGTATCAAAAAGGTTTTTGGTCTATCTTCAGAAATCCTTTTTTAAATCAATTATCCCATTTCCCTCATCCTATAAACAAGATCTTTAAAAATTCCCTTCTTTTTTATCTCTCTCATTCTCAAATTTATCTTTTTTTCTTGAATTTTAAAATAAAAACTTACTTTTTTATTAATCTTGTTAATTTTTTGTACATTCTATATTATCACAATTTATAATATGCATTTGTTATTGAAATAAAAGTCTTTCCATTGTTTTATTTTTATAATTTAGAAAAGTGAGCACCCTATTGAAAAAAATTAATATTAGGAATTTTATTTTTTACGATTGAAACTAAAAATACGCATCCAAGCGTTAGGTGGTTCTAAGCAAATTTGTAGATATAATTTAGGCGAAGAATTTTCTTGAATAAAATATTATTGCAGTTTGTGTCCTCTTCCCCCCAAGTTAATTTTTATATTTTTTTAATATTTTTATAACAGAAGTTAATAATAGGTTTGTAGATATTTTTTGGTTAAACAACTTTCTTCTCTTTATTTTTTTCATCTCTTGCGTCATTTTTCCAAACATTATATTTTTTATTTCTGATCTTAGTTTTTACGATTAAAACAAAATCTACACACCCTTCTTAAAAATTATTAATGAAAAATATGGATGAAGTTTTTTCTTTTTTTTTGATAAGCAGCTTTTGTGTACTCATTTTTTCATAGCTTATGTTGCTTGTACAAAATCTTTTTTTTTTATTCCTAATGTTGTTTTTTACGCATGAAAAAAACACTACGCATTCTATCAAAAAATTATTAATAACAAATTTTTAGCTCTTTTTGGATGAAAAACTTTAGTCTTATTATTTTTTTGTGTATCTTGTTTCTGATGAGAATGTAAAAATGTATATTTATCATAAAAGACAAGAAACTTGCCACTCGCAGTGAATACTTTCACTCCCTTTTCTCAAAAAGGAAACAGAAACCCCAGAAATGAAAAATACAAAGTGCAGTGTTCAAAGACACGGCGCAAAGTGACGTTGATGCTAAACAGGAAACCTCTCAGAAGTTTTTAGAATTTTCCCAAACGAAATTTGATGGAGAGAGAAATCAAAAAAGGAGGAATTCATAGAGATGTTGTTTATGGGATGGATGTGAAACGGTGCTATTGATTTAAAAAAAAAAGTATTCAGAAAGATTTTTTGTTAATGTTAATTAGTATAAGTTTCTATTGATCATGCATGCAGTTCTCTTATAAAGAATTCCTGATGAGCAATTCTGAATTGGCCTTGAAACATGTTGGTCTCCAGTACTACAAAAAAGACGAAGAAAGAAGAAGGAAAGTGTGCAAGGTTGGTTCTGCTTCACTCTTTCCTTTTTCTCCCTCTTTTTTTTCTTTTGTTGTGTCGACGTGCCCAGAAGAAAAGGTTCCATCTTGGAGAAATCAAATGAAAAGGTGCTCTAAAGTTGAGGGCCTTGATGTTCCCAATAAAATTTATGTGAGATTTTGAAGATTCAAGAGTCTGCAACTCGTGTTATCACATTTTCATTTTGTCTCTACGAATTAGCATGTTTTCATTTAGTCTCCCCGAGATGGAACCTTGTCATTTGGAAACATAGATTTATTTTTCTCTAATGGGCAGAAAAGAAGAGAAACTCTTCTATAGTGCCGATTTTGGGGTTGACGGTGGGTGGGAACTAACTCATTGTAACCCGCTCCGCTATTGTTTGTTTACGCCTGAGTGGCAACCGCAGATCCCTCCCACCCCGCGCATCTCATGTTACACCTACCTGCGGCTCGGCGTCAATTCTCGAAAGGGCTATAGAAAGGTTTCACTGTACTTTGAAAATCTAATTTTAATTTGTGAATTTTTGTAGAAAATTCGTAATTCGAGCTGGAGCATAAATAAAAAATAAATCGCGCGCGTATAATATTGCTAGTAAAATTAATACCATGCAAAGAATGAAGTTTTTAAATTGGAATTACAATAATTTAATTAAAGAACAAAGAATACTGTATTGTAGAAAATTTTCTTTCGTTAAATAAAACATTCTCGTTTTGTTTTGTGCTATAATAGATGATATAAAACATTATGGACCGTGTCCCAGTTTTGAAAGAATACTGAAGAAGTTAGCAGGTGCTTTTCAGTATACATTACAATTTTCATGATACATCGTTGTTACAAAAGCACTCAACAAAAAAGTTTTGTGACCCTCTCTGCAAACATACATACGCGCGTGGATGTGTCATACTCCCAGCGGATTACCTGTGGGTGGGTGGGGGTGAAAGGGATGGTTCGCCCGGACAGAGGATGGTTAGAGGAAAGATCGACTTTAGTCGGACAATCTCGGGTGATAACGGGAGGATTCTATGGGTCCAGGGAAGACATTAAAAAGGGATTCAACTGTAAAAAAAATTTAATTATCATTTTAAACTGTTAACACTCACCCCCCCCCCCTGTTTTACATTTATTTAACCTTTTCAGTCACATATTCTTCATTACATCCAAAATTTGGGCAAACTCGTTTTTTTTTTGTTTTCTGAGTTTAAATCTGCAGTCAAAATTTTTGGTTTCAAAAATTTCAGAATTGCGGATCTAATATAGTGGAAAAATTCAAAAATGGTCAGATTATGTTTGCAAATGGTTTAAAAAAAAAGAACAATATGGCAAAAATTTCTGAAATTTAAAAAAATACTTAATGGAAAATGAATTTCTTCTAGATAAAATGCTTATTCGACTATTTTTTTACTTATAATATTTTTGCAGGTGCATGTTCATTAAAAATTGGTTGAAAAAAATGGAAAACTAAGAAAATTTGAAAAATATTAAACTTCAATCAAAATTACCATATTATTTTTAATAAGGACATAAATACCTAATAAAAAAGAGGGACAAACTACTTAGGGACTGTACATTAATTATTTAAGGATTATTTTTTAAACCCCCCCCCCCACCTCTAATTGTAAAAATTCGTAAAATTTTTGTAATTTGGAGAGATTTCAAAGATTTAAAAAAGTGATAGTGATTTGAAAGGATTTCAACGAATTTCAAGGGATTTTAAAAGACTTTAGAAGATTTTATAATATTAATAAATATTTCAAAAGAAGTCACGGGATTTCAGATGAAAAGATACCAAAGTATTTTTACGAATTTTGAAGGCTGTTAGGAGATTTTCAAAGGGATATCGAAGATTTAAAGGATTTCGTAAATATTAGAAAGATTTTGAAGAATTTTAGGGAATTTTTTATGAATTTTAGGAGATTTCAAGGGTTTTTGGTAATTTCATGGGAGTTCAAAAGATTTAACGGAATTTCAAAGGATTTCTTAACAATATAAAGGATTAAAAATTTTTTTAAACTATTTAAGTAATTTCTATAAATTCGAAAAGATTCCGACGGATTCGGAATTGTTTCTCGGGGTTTTTCGGAATGTATTCGATTTTTTGGGATTTTCAGTGATTATAAAAAATGATAAGTAATTTCTATGCAATTATGGTCCAATTTTTTTGTCTCGAATTTTCAAGAATGTCGTCCCAAATTTGTTTGAATCCAGGATAAAATAAATTCTTTTTTTGTAACAAAAATTACATTTAGAGGTTCATCAAGCCCCATGAAGTTTAATATGTATTTTCTATGAGAAAAAAGAATAAAAACGTTGAAAACAATTGACAACTACAATTATTCGACGACAGATAATTTTTATCTGTCTCGTGACAAAAATTATCTGACTTCGGATAAGTGAAAAATTGGGTTTTGCGAGTAACTTTCTACGGATAATCAGATGCTTACATAAATTCAATAAACAATTATTTTTAAAAATTAATTAATAATTAAATTAAAGTTAGAAAAGAAAAGTTAGAAAAGTTAGAAAAAGTTAAAAAAAAAAGAAAAAGTTAGAAAAGTTAGAAAAGTGTTTTTGTTTTTAATTTTTCAATTTTTCTCTTTTTTTCACTTTAAAATTAGAGTGATGTTATAACTAATTTAAGTCAGAAAAATAACACAGCCACAAAAAAATATTTTTCCGGGTCTGGAGGGTAGACTATGTTTATTATATGTTTTTGGGGTCGCTGAATCCGAATCCGAGGTCCAAAAAATTCCAGCACGTCAGGGTTCTGGCATACCCTCCAAAAACCTCATAATTTTTTTTTATAAGTCCGAGGTCAGACCATGTATACAATTAATGTATCTAATCATTCACATTTATCCTTATAAAGCATTCCACAAATTCTGTTTTTTTCGAAAAGCCCTTGTAAAGACTACATTTTTATAATTATGAAAAAAGTTTCTTCTGTAAATAATTATTTGGTTGCTTTTTCATAATAATTAAAAATTAAGACCACACCCACCTTTCTTAGTGCTTCTTATTTATTATCAAAAATTTTTAACTCAATGTGGTGCTTCGTGTAAAAATAAATTAGTCACGTGATTCACTCGCCACATGGCCTGAAATAGCCTATATTACGAGGTGTTTTGAAGGTTATGTCGAAACCCTGACAAGCTTGGGTATTTTGGACCTCAGATTCGGATTCAGCGGCCTCAAAAACATATAATAAATATGGTCTGACCCCCAGTCTCGAAAAAAATGGTATGAGGTTTTCCGTTATGTCAGAACCCTAACGTTCTGGGTTTTTTTAAACCTTGGATTCGGGTTCAGCGACCCCAAAAACATATAATAACCACGATATGACTTCCACACTCATAAAAAGATACTAAAAAAAATGTTTATAAGGTTTTTTTGAGGTTATGCCAGAACCTGGACGTGCTAGGGGTTTGTGGACCTTGTATTCGGATTCAGAGACTCCAAAAACATATAGTGAACATGGAACATGACAAAATTTTCTTTCTAATCCCAAAAAATTCGCCCCCACAAACAAGCAGGTGTTCCGATGAACCAGACTAGTCAATTCGTACATATTTTAAGTCGCTGAATCTGAACCCGTTGTCGGAATTCCGAAGTTATCTTTTGTTTTCTCCTTAACTTCAAAAAAAATTATTTTCGCACATTTCACAGTCCCACAGAAAATCTAAGATTTCCGACAGTCCAGAAATGGAATTTTTACGCATTTTGGGTCGCTGAAACCGAATCTGAAGTGGGGATTTCAAATTGAGATCTGGTTTTCTTTCTGACTTAAAAAAATAGCTCCACAAAAAAGCAGGAGCTCCGACTAACAACACTAGTCAATTCTTACGTATTCTAGGTCGCTGAATCTGAATTCAATGTCGTAATGACGAAGTTAGCTCTTTTTTTCCTCACTTCAAAAAACCACTTTTTTCGTACACTTCACAGCCCCAAAATAAAAATTTGGAGTTCCGAGGGATCTGACTAGTGAATCCTTACGTATTTTGGGTCGCTGAAACCGAATCTGAACTCGGTATTCCAAGCTTAGATCTTGTTTTCTTTCTAATTAAAAAAAAATAGCTCCACAAAAAAGCAGGAGTTCAGACTAACGAGACTAGTCAATTCTTACGTATTCTAGGTCGCTGAATCTAAATCCAATGTCGTAATACCGAAGTCAGCTCTTTTTTTCCTCACCTAAAAACCGACTTTTTTCATACACTTCACAGCCCCAAAATAAAATTTTTGAATTTCTGAGGGACCATACAAACGTAAGTTGGGTCGCTGAATCCGCTAGAAAGAAAAAAGGAGCTAACTTTGGAATTTTTTTCTGTGAAATGTGCGAAAAAATTGTTTTTTAAACTTGCCAAACCTCTAAGTATAATTTTTTTTAACGCATTTCTTTTGGTATAGATTTTAACAAAGTTAAAGGCAATAGTATGAATGAAAATTCGAAGAGAAAAAATGTCACCATCTGCAACTGATTGAACAGGTTCGGATTTCTCGGCCTATTTCAAACTTCCAGCAATTTAAAAAAAGACCTGAACTTTACTTTGAGGCGAAATTTTCTCGCAATAAAAAATTTCCCACGTAAAGTTGACTCATTATGGCAGCAATGAAAGAGGCTGTTCAGCAAGTAAGCATCTCTTGCAGAGAGTTTTCAAAGAATTCTCTCGTTTTATAGACTATAGATAAATCCATCAAAGCCATAATTCATATGACCATTATTCTGTGCTCATGTTTTCAAACGCTGCGCAAACTTTTTCTTTTTTGCTCCCGAGGCGATTTATCCTCACTTCCTTTTGTCTTTTCCATTTTTTACTTCTTCATTTTTTTATTCAGGTCATACCTTGCAGCCAGCGATAAATTATACATCAATCACAAAGTTTGTTAGGAAGAATAAAAATATCGAATTTTGGATATATTATTTATTTAAGTAATAATGAATAATGTTGAATCATTCAAGATTTAAAATTTGTAAATAATGAATCAAAAGTTAAATTAATGTCCTTTTAAAGTTTTTTATTCGATTGTTATCAACTATAAATTAAGAAACACTACAAAACATTATATTTATCATTAACAAATTATCTAAAATAAAAGAAAAGCAAGGATTTGTTTTGGATAATTGATGAAAATTGATATCCTTACTTTATAATTAATATATAATATTTCTGTTCAATTTTAGACAAAAAACACTGACATAAAATAACAAAAAATTGTTTATAATTGTAAATATCCCTTTAAACGTACAAACCTTTTTATGTTGTTTGAAATCCATTAATTTTTTTTTATAAAGAGTACCGATTTTTTTATTAAAAATAACATTTTTAGAAAAAAACACTTACATAACATAACAAAAAATAGTTCCAATCAATTGTAAATCTACTTTTAAATGTAATATTTTCTATTTAAAATACCGATTTCCGGGGAAAACCTTTAACATAACCTTAAATTGTTCCAATAATTTTAATCTGAAAATTTAATGATTCTTTACTAAAGATACAGATTTCTGGTAAAAAACGTCAAAATCGGCAATTTTAAACAAAAATCATTAGATTTTCGTCTAACATTTTTTAGTTTAATTTAATAAAATTTGCAAGCTTATGTTTTTTAACGGATAAAATTTTGTTTTAAATTATTAGATTTCAAAGAAAATTCATAATTTTTTTATCAAATTATCTAAAATAAAAGAAAAGCAAGGACATTGTTTTGGATAATTTACGAAAATTGATATCTTAAGTTTATAATTAATATATCATATTTCTGTTAAATTTTAGACGAAAAACACTGACGTAAAATAACAAAAAATTATCTATAATTGTAAATATCCCTCAAAATGTTTAAAATTCTTTTTATAAAAATAATCAATTTCCGACGAAAAATGTTAAAAACTAACCTATGATTGTTCCAAAATTGTAAATCTTTAAAACCTATTTTTTCGGTGAAAAACTCAAGCATAACCTAAAATTGTACAAACACTTTTATATTCTTTGAAATCCATTAATTTTTTTTATAAAGAGTACCGGTTTTTTATATTAAAAATCACATTTTTAGAAAAAAACAATTACACAACAGAACAAACAATAGTTCCAATCAATTGTAAATCTACTTTTAAACGTAATATTTTTATTTAAAATGTCGATTTCCGGGGAAAACGTTTAACATAACCTTAAATTATTCCAACATTTTTAATCTTAAAATTTAATGATTCTTTACTAAAGATACAGATTTTTGGCGAAAAACGTCAAAATCGGCAATTTTAAAGAAAAATTATTAGATTTTCGTCTAACATTTTTTAGTTTAATTTAATAAAATTTGCAAGCTTATGTTTTTTAACGGATAAAATTTTGTTTTAAATTATTAGATTTCAAAGAAAATTCATAATTTTTTTATCAAATTATCTAAAATAAAAGAAAAGCAAGGACATTGTTTTGGATAATTTACGAAAATTGATATCTTAAGTTTATAATTAATATATCATATTTCTGTTAAATTTTAGACGAAAAACACTGACGTAAAATAACAAAAAATTATCTATAATTGTAAATATCCCTCAAAATGTTTAAAATTCTTTTTATAAAAATAATCAATTTCCGACGAAAAATGTTAAAAACTAACCTATGATTGTTCCAAAATTGTAAATCTTTAAAACCTATTTTTTCGGTGAAAAACTCAAGCATAACCTAAAATTGTACAAACACTTTTATATTCTTTGAAATCCATTAATTTTTTTTGTAAAGAGTACCGGTTTTTTATATTAAAAATAACATTTTTAGAAAAAAACAATTACACAACATAACAAACAATAGTTCCAATCAATTGTAATTCTACTTTTAAACAAATAATATTTTTTATTATAAAAGACCGATTTCCGGGGAAAACCTTTAACATAACCTTAAATTGTTCCAATATTTTTAATCTTAAAATTTAATGATTCTTAACTAAAGATACAGATTTCTAGTGAAAAACGTCAAAATCGACCATTTTAAACAAAAATCATTAGATTTTTGTCTAACAATTTTTTAATTTTTAATTTTAATTTTAATTTTTAATTTTTTAATTTTTAAACAGTTATAGTTTATATTATTGTATTGCGTCGAAAATCGGTATCAATTTTCGATGAAAAACAATTACGTTATACAATTTTTTCAACGATATTTATTTAGTCATATTATATTGATTTTTGTGTAAAAATGCCATTTTTCTATATAATACTCTAACCAAACTGAAAATTGTTAAAAATTATTAATCTTCTTTGAAATCTAATGTTTTTTAATTAATAATTTTAATTTCCATTGGAGACACTAATGTTTTCAATTTTATTAACTGAAAGAAAAATAATTGGATTGAAATATAATATATAATAATATAATATAATATAATATAATATATAATATATAATATATAATATATAAATATAAAAT
>JAAAKG020137730.1:0-12829 GCA_010014905.2 Druon quercuslanigerum
GATGAAAATTTTGTCATAATGAAAACCGCACGATTTTGCCGGGATCGGGTGCAAATCTGAAATATTGCACCCGATCCCAGCGAAATCGCTGTAAAACTTCAGCCATAACCACGTTTTAGGACCGTGAGATAGGTGGCTACAGTCTGTGACGGAATCACTACGACGATCCGACAAAAGGCTCGTGCACCCTGAGGACACGGGGCGACCCAAGGACGACCGGCTTGGTACCTCCAAGAGCGCCGATGATAAGGACGATTAATTTAACAGGATATTCCGGGTACAATCGTCGCAACTCCCTTACAAGATCTCTTTTTATTTTCATTCTCCTTGGCTATGATGTTTTTGTCAGCTGCTGCTGAAAATTCGATTACGAACATGGTTTGCTTCTCAAAGTCAAGGAGAACTGTGGCAGGTTAAAGAGTGACAGAGATGCTAACAAAGCACTCTTAGTGCCGCATTGTGCCTTTGGATGTAGAACGTTCCCGCAAAAGTTGGACAACTAAATACTATGTGTCCTAGATGATGGGGGTGTGCATGTCACGCCCTGCAGCTATCATCGGAAATGTCTTGGTTCAAAATGTGTCGACGGTATGCTAAGGTGGAAATGACACCATCTTGACATGCTAAAATGAAACCCTCCGTTCCCGACTTCAATCCAAGTGATTTAAGGAAAGCACGACATTGACTTATCCTCTACATTTATGTAGAAGATGCTGTGCTGAGGAGCTGTTCCCTGAAATTTTTCTAATGCGCTCCCTGAATCGGGGCTTTCAGAAGTGAGTACTCGAGAGAGATAATATTTTATGCATTCTGCTCACACTGAAGTTAAGTTCGAGTGTTTCAGCAGCCTCCTCCGCTGCTTAGTACAGAAACGCTCCTTCGCCCACTTCTTCATGTTTCCTGACCATTTTAAGAAGAGGATCTCTTCCATTTGCAATTCTGTGTGCTATACCCAAAATAATCCTGCTGTGAAGACATTCAAGATTCAATATTCCGCGACCATCTTGCCGGCGTGAAATGTACAGTCGCGGAACAGAAGACTTAATGTTACGGTAGACCTCATGAGGCCGGGCAACTCAAAGTTGTCATTGTCGGACCTCATGGTATCCGTGTACCAGATTAGTTAAGAAGTATGGTGCCCAGGCTGGATGCACCAGTCTTGCTTGGCATTAAGTTACCATAGTGGGTTGCACAGTAATCAGGAAGAGAGAGAGAATATGAGACCACCTCACGGGTCTAAGCCACACCTAATTAGACCCCCCGTGCAGAGTGAGGAGTAAAATGAGACGGACGGAGGCGGACAGCGATCACGCCTAATATATGAACGACTTCCAATTTTTCCTGCAGTGCTAATACATGCACGCCGTACTCAGTCACAAATCGCCTGATATTAACAATAATAATTATCCGAGACGAAAAGTTCCTTTAGATAAAACATTCAGAAAAACAATCACTATACGATAATAATTCAATCTTTGGAAGCGACCTGTGGGGATTAGCACCGGACTTTGCCAAAAATCACCTATCCACCCCCTTTCCCCCTATTAAAGAAATACCCCTCATTAACAAAATTCGTACAGCCCTTAACAATATAAATACCAATAAATAATATCAATATATAATATTTAATAATTTATTTAAATAAATCAGGAATGATTATCAATCCTGAATTGATCAACAAAATGCTCACAATGCAGCAAAATTCATAATTTTTTGATCAATTTCATGATTTTTCAAACAAGTTTAATAAACAAATGCATGGGTCATCTGTCGACGGAAAATTTTTTTTTCGATGTCACGCTTTTTAATTGTGTTGATAAATTCTACGATGTTTTAAACAAATTTAATAAACATATGCATTATTCGGGCATCTGTGGACGGAAAAATTCTTTTTTTTTTGGATTTCAGTCTTTTTCATTTGGGAACTTTATAATGATTTAAGCAAAATTCATCATTGGCTGATAAATTTTATATTTTTTAAAAACAAATTTAATAAACAATGCATTATTTGGTCATTTCTCTATAGCAAAACTCGTCTTTTTCAATGCCAGTGTTTTTATTAACTGTACCTTAATAACTCAGCTTGGATTTCTCTATTCCTTTGTTTTTTGTGCTACACTCTTAAATTCGTTAAAAATATTTATGGCAAAACAAATGACGATAACTCTGATATGCTACTGTTTCTCCGTTTTTCTCGAATCTTTGGCATTCATGTCAGGCACCGATCATTTGCATTTTGCGGTACCATAAAATAAAACAAAAAGTATCATGGTCAAAGACAGTAATTGGAATTTGTCTCTATTTTAATAACATGTTTTACAAGACTAATATGTTACTGCTGTCCAGAAATCAGTAATAGGCGAATATCAGATTCGTTCATAAGAAATATCTTCTACGTACGATGAAGCATCTAATATTTTCTTGTTGCCTTTTATGGAATTAAAGTTTTCGTTCTTGTTGTTTTGTTCTTATTAATTATTATTTGCAAAATAATAAGGAGTTTTTTGGCTACGCTTAGTCCTCGATTGTTATTAAATATTTCACAAAATACTTTCGTTCATAAGAAATATCTTCTACATACGTTGAAGCATCTAATATTTTCTTTTTGCCTTTTATGGAATTAAATTTTTTGTTCTTGTTGTTTTGTTCTTGTTAATTATTATTTGCAAAATAAAAAAGAGTTTCTTGGCTACGCTTAGTCATTGATTTTTATTAATTATTTCACAAAATATTTACGTTTTTTCATTATAAAGTACATATCTACATATTTCAGTTGATCACATTTGCTCGACAAATTCGTTTGACAGTAAAAAACAAAATCTGGGCAATGAAAAATTGTTGCGATCAAACGAAAAATGGTTATCGTCAGACTTCTTAATAAAATTTGATCATGCAAAAGAAAGCAAAAAATCTTCGGAAGAATTTGAAAGCGTTTAAAAATGAAACAATAGATTAAAAACACTCTCGCAATTTTTGCTCAGACGGGAGAAAAAAATTGATCAAGGAAATAAAAAATTTGATCACCGTAAGTGATATACATATTGAAAAAAGTAGGAATTCGTGACAATTCGTGATCCAGCAAGGTTATGAAATGCAGACATTTTTCCTCTCATGTGAATCTTGAAGACGCTAAGAAAGAATATCTTCCTGTTGAAGGTAGCATAGAAATAACGGAGACCGGTGTTAGAGTTGATTTACGAAAATTGTGTGATCACACAGTGAGGCGTATGTCAGAAATACTGGATATTTTGCCCCTTGATTTTGTAAAACAAAAGAACGTTGCAATAAAATGTTGGTACAAATATGGTTGTGATGGCGCATCTCACCAGAGTCGGTATAATCAGAAATTTAGTCAAGAAGAAAAATCTCATTCAGGTATATTCATGATGCCAATGGTACCATCGCTCATGCATACAACCTGTTTCAAACGCGACTTTAAAAACTGTTCAGAATGTGCAGAACCGACAACAATTTGGAAGAATGAAAGTCCTGAGTTCACCAGACTGTGAAGGTTACTTATGTATAAGCAAGCACCAGAGAGAAAGAAACGTACGATATCAGAAGTAGATTTAACGAAAAAGAAACTCACAACACTTGTTCCAACAAAAATCAAGGTTCCTAATAGTCATTGCACAATATCTGTCACCCATTAGTTTGTCTTAACTATGCTAGATGGAAAGGTTTGTCAACATCTTTCTGAAACTTCTTCAGCAGCCACATGCTATATTTGTTGTGCAAACCCATCACAAATGAACTACTTGCAGAACCTTGCAGATAGACCAGAAACCACAGAGATTTTCGAATACGGTCTTTCAACGTTGCATGCATGGTTTCCTTTTAAAAAACTCAAGAAAACAGCGGATTCTAGGTTAAAATTTCCATTAAAAACTCACGGAGTAATCGCAATCCTTTTTTTACAGTGTTAACAATTTTTTTTAAATGTCATTACTTTTGCTGGAAGTGACTTCAAGCGCTTCCGTAATATTTACCGGCGGAACGCTTATTAACTGTTGCTAAAAGAAGATGCACCTGAAACTGCCTCCGGTCCATGTAAATGACAGATATTTTATTTTTTTAAATTTCTCACGCTGCTAGAAAAAGTATTGCGATTGATCCGTGAGTTTCTAATGTAAATTTTAGCCATTTAAAAGTTGATCTTGCTGTTTTTTAGAGTTTTTAAAAAAGGAAACGAAGTGGACTCAGTGGAGTCTTCAAGGGTACTTTGTAGAGGCTCCTTTCGGTTCCTTCGATCCGGCAGGGATTCCAGGGCCGTCTGTGTAAGTGGAGCTATTATCGCCAGAAATAATCCAGTGTTCGGTACCAATTAGTATCATCCGACGTGCAAAAGTCATAGCGCATTGAGATTCCCTAGTAATGTTGGAAATTGACGAAGAAATTTCTTAGCGTGAAGTTTCCAAAAAGGTTTTACGCCAGGTAGATGAGTCGTTACAGATTTTCCGTAACTTGCAGCGTTACATTCAATCTGGCCGGCATCCTAACATGATCCATTTTAAGAGTCTCGTGTTGCGTCCCATTTTAGTCTCAAAGGCGACAGAAGTTCCTCGATATCTCGACGAGTTCGGATCGTTACAATAAAATAAAAGAAACGTACATACATTATATATTCCTATATAAACCACAGATTAACCCCTGATAGTTGTTTTTGAGTTTATAACAGTAATGCTTTTAATTTAAACTTTGAAGTATGAACCGCTTGAATGAAGTCGTGATATTTTAAGCAAATGTGAAATATTCCTCAATAAAGAACCGCTTTGTATAAGTCACGTACTTTTCGCAACCATCGTGAAATAGTACGGAGTTTTAAGTGTACACAAAGTCCATTTGGATTTCTGTCGTCGTACTGGTTGATTTCTGATTATTCTTGTAAATAACCGAAAAACACCCGGTCGAATTCCGTCGATATTCTACGGAATTATAATTAATTTGCTCTAGCCTTATTTATAATTGCTTACTTTTTTAATGTATACACCACACAATTCCCTTAGATTTTACGGAGTAATAACGATCCCACAATATATAATTGTCAGGCTTCAGGACCCTGACGTGATCAGCCCATTAACCTCCCTCACCTATCCCATTACCAACCTACCTTCGCTTTTTTGTCCGGGACGTGATATCTCTACTGCCTTTTTCTCTAGACTCTCTTGATTCTTTCTCTTTAATTTGCAAGCTATATATTAAAAAGACCCGCAACCGTTGCTTAGGAAAAGTGACTTTATTAAATATGATCCACTCATGGTCGTTTATAGTCAAAAAAAGAATGAATATCTCAAACTAACACCCTTTCATCTTCCACTTTTATTTTTCACTTTCAATCTCATTGTCAATGGAACAGATAATCATTGAAATGTAAAAAAACTAAAAAGTTCTTGAAATACAGTTCTCATGTTATGTCCTCGATAAATGTGTTACGAAAGATGTCCAGTACTTCTGCTGAATGTTTGCGTCATACGAATGCACAGGCTGACAGTTGTGCGTTACAACACGTTATGATATTGGAGAATTTGTTATCTGAATATTTTTCCATCAATTGGAAAAAAATATTTACAAAAAAATGTATAGTTTCTAAGCATAACATAAAGAATAAGATTCACTGAAGTTGTAATACCAATTAAAATGCCTAAACAAAGGAATACTGAGTTAAAATAAATGTCTTCACTTTTTAGGATAAGAAATAGGATTTACCTCACTTACTGTAATGACTATATTTAATTTCACCCTTTCACGGGTCACCGTATATTAAAAAAATCCTTGTGATAAGATAAATCATTATCTTTGATATATCAAGAAAAGCCAGGAGTATTTAAAAAGGTTGTAATACGTTGGTGATGATAATAGTTGATTATGCACTAAATAATGTGACTTTATAATATTATTTTGTATGTGTAGGTTTAAGTCCTATTCGAAAAGTGTAATAGAATTAGAAAAATGAAGCACCAATTTTTCCGAATATGAAATCCGTATATGTCAAGGGCCTGAATTTTGAGAAACTGAGAAAATTACACCATTCATATCTCACTAAAAGAACATTTTTCTACTCAGTTTCATTTTACAAAGCTACTTTATTTTCGAAAAACATAATTAAAAGTACTTAAGGCACTTTCTCAGACTTGGTTTATCGTACATGTATTACAAAAGACAACTCTTCACGTACACTTATGAATTGTTTGACGTCATGTTTTAACCACATAATCTAAAGCACTAAATACAAACTCAAACTGAGAGTTTTATTGAAATATATTCTTGTGTTTTTTGTTTACTTAATGAATTGAAAATATGACGCATTTTATGTACCTGGGAAAGGGAAAGCCGCCAATATGGGTGTACTAATGGTGTATCGAATATCTGCCCGGCCAAATTCTGAATTATAAAGATGGTGGTCGAGACTGTTATTTTTTCGACGTTACTGGAAGTGCATTACTAAGTGCATGGCATGCTTCATTTGACCTTCCTTTTGTTAGGGAATTAGAGACGGTTGAGAGAGATAAAAAATGACTAAAATAGTAAGGATTCGAAATTTAATAGGCTACATTAGGTTCTTTACATAACGACGAGACGATGAAGACAAAGATAGCTGAAAATCAGTTGATCCGTTCAATTTCTGTTGAAGGTTTTGATAATTTTGCATTCACATTAAGATTACACTCATTATTGACAACATTTACCAATTTTCCTAATTTTTTGTTGTTATTTTGTAAGTTATATCGAAAATTGATTCAGGTAATTGCAATGAGCCATGTTTTGCGTAATTTTAGAGATGGTAATAGATTAACATTATTGACGGGTAATTTAGTTTGGTCTTTATCGAAAGACAAAAGCAAATGCAAAGAAATCAGAAATGTACCCCGTACAAATACAGGATGTGATCAAAATGTGTTTGCAAGAAACTGAAGAAAAATGCTGAAGAAAGATGCTACGCCAAGAATTGGAAGTTGTTGAATTAGAAAATTATGAAATAGCAAGTTAATTTATTTTCAAGATTTACCCTTGAAGAGAACGCAATTCGCAGCCTTTGCTTGAGCAATTCCTTTCCAAAAATTTAAATTGAAAACTCTGCAGTCATATACATTCATCATTTTTCTATCTTTTTTCTTTATTCCGTATTGGTTCAAATATAACTGTTTGCTTCATCATGAATGTGATAACGCTCAGGATTGATGGACTATTGTGCTTTAAAATTCATATTTTGTCGTTTAATTTAACGGTTTTTTATTCGCAAAATTAAAATATTATTTACATGAGCGGAGTAGCCTACTTTTTCTTGGTGAGCGCACGGCCATAGAATTATAATATTAAATGGCACAATGTATAAATATTATACTATACAAAAATTTTACATAACTGATAAACATATAACGAAACAAATAATGGTAAAATCATATTATAATGACACAGCCACAAAAAACAGTTGTCGGATCTGGGTATGAGGCATATGTACCCCTATGTATTTTGATGCGCTGAATTCAAATTCGCCCACCGAATTTGTCCAGCGTGTTTATTGGGTATTTTGAGATGTTTTTATGATGTTAGGGCCAAATATAGACCTGCTGAGCTGAAGTATCAAAATACATGAGGTTAAGTACATTTTGACTGAGATTTTAGGTTTTTGATTTTTTCTTCAAGTTTGTTCATGTAAAAAAAGCTATTTAGCCAGTTTTGAGGTGTTTTATAGAGGTCAGAGCTAAACCTGGCCCCGCTGGACAAATTCTGAGGACGGATTTGTATTCAGCGCATCAAAATACATAGGGGTATATGTTTCTCATACCCAGATCCGACAACTTTTTTTATGTGTAATTGTGTAATAATAAATGCAGGTATGAAATTGATGTTGCCAAAGTTTTCGGAAAAATTTCAATGATTTTAGATTCAATGATTCCAGAAACACTTTAACAAAATTTCAAAATTTCTGGAAAATGAGTCAAAATTATTAATAATGAGTGTTATCTTAAAGTGAATGCAAAAAGCTAAATCTCTCAACAAAAATTGAACGGGTGAACCGATTTTCTTATATATATATATATATATATATATATATATATATTTTTTTTTTAATTGTCTCGCCGTTATGTAATTGACATAGTACAGCCTATTATAATTCAATTCCTCAATATTTAAATAATTTTTAATTTCTCTTAAACGTCTCTAATTCTCTAACAATATGAAGGTCGGGCGAAGCATGACAGGCACTCAGTCTACACCCTGGGTTTCAAGTATCGTCAAAAAAATAATATTCTTGAACTCCAGCTTTCATATTCAGAAAAGGGGCGGGCCAATATTCGATTCACCATGGGTACACTCATGGGGGCGGTTTGTTTCTTCCCAGGCGCATAAAATGCATCAAATTTTCAATTCATTGACAAAAAATCAATAAGACCATTTTTCGAAAAAAAACTATCTCTTTGAGTTTGTATTTAGCTCTTTAGATTATTTGTTTAAACTATGAAATCAAACCATTCATCGGAAAGAATTATCAGACATCACAGAATCTTCATAATTTCTTCCTCTTCTCATTGTGTCATAGGCAGAAACGCACATGCACACGCGTCCGAGCTTTAGTCATTTCTTTTCTTCAAGAGCACGTGTCATACAACCTTCCTTAATCACGATACATTTCGGTGCAGGAATCTATAGAAAACTACTCTAACCATTAAGCCATAACACGGAGCGATACCATTCTTCTGCGTTTCACATTCTAGCTGAAAGTTTAATTAATCGTACAGAAAAAGTGATCTATAACCCTTATACAATGTCTGTAAACACCGTTGCAGAAATCTCTAAAAAACTATTATAATTCATGAGACATCACGCGGAGTGACAGCACGTTTCTGCTCTCTGTATTTCAGCTGCAATCTCTTTAATCAAACGGAAAGTTTATCTGCAGAACGGGCTTTACCTATCTAGCATGGGAAAAATTAATTTTATCCACACGAATCGTATTATTATTTGATGTAACATACCCGGTAAGAAGGCCTTCATTCAAAAGTATTGAAAAATTTCATTCATCTAGTGGTAACGTGAGAAATATTGAATGCTTCTGGATCCCGTTTTTGTCCTCTTGTTTTGAATCTCCACAGAAGTTGAAGTTATCTCCTGAATTTAGTTCCTTTCTGTACCTAGTGCCGACAATATTTTTATGAATACCACAAAGAAACCAAGAAATAGAAAAATTTTAATCCCTTTTAATTTAGCAAATATCGCTACTATTATTTACTGTTTTTTGAATAATAATGAGGCAAAAAGCTTTTTAAAACATAGCATCGGTCATTTTACGACATCAGAATTAATTTTCACACATAAGGTTCTGGTGAAAAATAATTTTTTGAATTTTTTATCATGATGTTATATTTTTGTAATTGATAATATTAAAACATAACGAACATTTTACGATAAATAGATTATTCTTTTACACAATCCTACTAGATTTTGAAATTTCATGCTTTTGAGCGTGTTTTAATGCTTGAAACGATAATTGTGTTTTTCATTTATTGGAGGTTAAGTCTGGAAGCTCCGATTGGCTTTAAAAGTGATTGGAATCTTATTATTTTCGCCGTCTAATGATGATTAAAAGACGAAGGACAGAAACGGCATTCTTAGCGATTCAAAATTTTGAATAATGAACTTGTAAGTAGAAGTCATGCAAATAAAATATACAGAGATTTAGTATAATTTATGGTGAAGAATCAAACTCGTTAGATTTAAAGAAAATTGATCATAGCAACTATTGGAATTGAATACTTAATGACATATTTTATTTAGGTTGGACTAGATTGTCTAAGATTCGGCACTAAGGGAGTAGCTATTGTGAAACCAGAGGACGGGGGAGGCTTAGGCCAAGTCGAATTTCTACCTAGTGATAATACTGGAGATCAAAATGAATATTATGATGAAAACGAGTATGATGACGACAATGAAGACGACCTTGAAGCAGATGATGATGATGATGATGATCTATTTAATTATTAAATAATATAAAATAACTGTTGTCAAATAAATTGTAGTACATACTAAGCTAACAAGTGGCCAAAACATTGAAAAAAGTCTACGGCATTTTTATGTCATATATACAACGTCGCGAAGCTGTGGTATATCCGTGTCATAAAGATGACGTAAAGACGTCTTTGCGACATTGAAATGTATGAAAGTTATCTTAAAGATATCTTTATGGCAAAGATATAGAACGTATTTGCGAATTGGCAAAAATTTCGTAAGAATATCATTAGGATGTTGTATAGACGTCCATATTTTTTGGCCTTTGGGTAAAAAGGTAAAGGTAAAAAGGTCAAGGCTTATTGCTGGAATTCTAACCACGCATCGTAGAATGAAATATACATTTTTTTAGAAGTGAATGGGGGCTTTAATAAAGCTCCCCGGTAATAAGGGTTAAATTCAGAAGAATTAAGAAATTATATTCCTATGAATACGCGATTTTTCCTCCGTCTAAAAATCACCTAACGGGAAAATAAAAATTATAAATCCTATTCCTCTGAATGTACTTAGTAAAATTTAACGGAATAATTTATTTAACCGATTTTTCATTAATACATCGCTTTATAGCTTGAACATTAGTAAAATATTCAAATTTATATTTATTTATATTTTAATAATTATTTAATAGCGTTAATAAATTTATTAATGTATTGAAACGGTTCAAGATAGATAAATAAGCTCTATTTATAAGTATAATTCAAAAGCGGGCGAAGTATTAAACAGATACGCTACTGAGCGACAACAGTTATTCCGATGCGAAGGGGTTGCATGGATGGCATGAATCGCCTTGCGAAACGGGTTCCGTTGCGTGCGCAGCCACCCCAAAAAGGGGGAATTCAGAGTCCGAGCGAACGGGACCTCTTCGATAACGCAATCTGGAAAGAAAAGTCAGTCGGCACTAAGCGAGCTAGGCGGGACAACGTTTATTGTCAGGCTCTCCTCACTGTCATCGTCAGACAAGAATCAGAGATTCCGCAGATTAGCGAATACCATGTTGCTAGTGGATCCTTAGTGGATCAATTACAAGAAGGATCAACCAGAATAAAAGGGATATAATGCCCAAAGACATTCCTTCAGGATTGTTTTAAAAAAATTAACAAATTAGATAAAATAGAAACAAACAAAACTTTCAGTGTTTGAAGGTCTTCGCGACTTGCCGGAGTGCGCACTCAAGAGGGTCTAGTCAGAAACAAAGCGCTTGTCCCTCCTTTTCAACCCACCTTAGCTGTGGGAAAATCAGGAGGGCTGACAAATTTTCCTCAAAAAGGCGCACTCGTCAGGCACTCGTGTGGAAACTTGATGGTTTCGTTGGCGATTTGTTGAGGCTCTGGGATCACCCGAGACGGTGTACACCGGATTAACAACCCGCTGGAAATACGGGAGTTTATTCGGTGGCACAGCAGAGCGTTCCGTGGCGGGGGAGTCACCATCACGCTAATGAAGGTTAGACCAGTGCTCTTAATGAGAAGGGAAATCATTGCTTCTTCAACTCGATTCATATCGGAAAATCAAGCGGTGAGAGACCTGTATTATTAGGGGAGGCCTGGATTGACCGCCCTGAAGCTTGGGGGAGAATCTCAGGTATTAGGATTAAAAATATCCTCAATTAAATATCGGGGCTTCTCAACGAAATGAAACAGACATTGAAAGGTAGAGTTCATGTATGAGTAATACCAAGACGCTGTCCGTCAGAGCTTTAGCCCATGAAGGGCGAGAGTTAATTTGATAAAAGCATAGGAAAGAAAGACGAAGTCTCGTTCAGCAGATATTGCACAACGATTTGCACGAGACCGAGTCCTTCTTGTTGATTCATAATAAAATAACTTCATGATCCTTCCTGAAGTATGAAAAAGGGGAAAAATGACTAGTAATTGGAACGGAAATCACGCAGCCACGCAAGGAATGCCAAACACTCGATATTAAGCGATATTAAAAAAGAGTGGCTATAAATAATGATAATTCTAAAACATTGATTTGCTTAACTAATTCCGAGAAAATCGCTTTTCTGTTCTCGTATCTGGGATCCCTTTTCTTTCCTTTTGAATTCTATCAGAGAAATTTGAACATACGTAGATTGATCAGCAAAATGAACACAAGAAATATTTATGCAAGAATCGATCCTGAATTGAGGGACAATTATGTCTCAAGGGAATTATTAATTGACAACTATTTTAATATACAGGGGTTAAGGCTAGTCAAAAATGAAGTAGAATTTAATGATAATTGGGAACCTCAGCTAGTAAAAAGGGTTTCTTTTTTTTAGCAATCAATAATCGAGCTTTACGTTTCAAGTTTATCTTCCTTCCAGGATTGGTACCAACGTGCATACTTGGTACCAATTTCCTGACAAGGACATAGTAAATTGTCGACCTAATCAAGTCCTTTTTTTTAATTGCATGAAAACGAATAAAAGATAGATATATTTATATTCTAAAATCAAATTTTTATGAAGAATAAAAATTTCAAGTCCCAGATTCAAGCATCGAATTACTTTAGAAGAAGAATTGATTATAATTAAAAATTCAAAACTTATATTCCACATGAAGGAATTAAAACAATTTATTTCACGTATTTTAGGAACTGATTAGAAGGTATTAAACTCAAAATATGACGATTTTGACAGAATACAAAACATCTCTGTGAGGTGTGCTGTCTGTTCAATTAGAAGAAATAAAATACATTAAAAACACGTTCTCTTATGGAAAATAGGAAACTATAGCATTTCAAATAGATGGAAAAATCGTGTATTGAAAAGAATAGAACAATCTTCATTTTTACGCTAAAATCACAAAATATTAATTTTTCTCTATTCAACGCTTAT
>JAAAKG020137731.1:0-12829 GCA_010014905.2 Druon quercuslanigerum
GGCTCAGGGATCGAACCCCGGACCTCTGAGGTGAAGTCCGAGCGTCTAACCACTGAGCCACCGAGGCTCTTAAAATGTAACTTTATTACTTTAAAAATTCAATAAAGTTCAGGGTTTATAAAATCTTTAAAAACTACACAAAATCTTGAGTATTTCCTGGAATTTTAAAACAGTTTAAAGAGATTTTGTGGAATTTCGAAAATTTTAGAAGAACTTGAGAAACCCAGATTATAATTTCGTTATCAAGTGAGAAGCAGATTCTTGTTTTATTTGAGTAAAGTATTAGCTAACTTATTTTCGTCTACTTCAATGAGTCGCTTAGTTAGATAGTTGCAGTGTTAACCGAATTTTTTTTCAAATCATTTCTCAGTTTTTCCTCTGTTTTGAAAAAATGAGGATGGTTTGTGTTCTCGTGTTCACCTTGACGATCATCCTCAATGCTATTGGTAAATATAGTAATATATTATATCTGTAATTTTTCATTTATTTCAGACTAACTACCAATAAATATTGATCGCTTTAATACGTCTTAAATTTCTTTCTCTATTTTTTAAAATCTTTAATTGTGTTTGACCAGAGTAGTTTGAAAAATTTGAAAATATTTGAAATTTTGCAAAAGGAGTTCTTTGAAATTCTTGAAAATATTTTACCATTTCATAAAATTACTTTACACTGTCAAAAATTTCGGTTAAAACTTTCCCTTTTTTTAATATTGAAGAAATTCATGGAATTTACGAAATTCGAGGAATTCACAGAAATTACGGAATTTAAAGAATTTCGCTGATTTCACGGAATTCATGGAATTCAAGAAATTCACTGAATTCCCTGAATTGCTGAACTTCATGAAATAAGTGGAATTCACGGAATTTCTGCAATTTGCGAAATTTAAGGAATTCACGGAATTCGTTAAAGTCCATGAATTCTACCAATTTCTTGAATTTCATGAATTCGTTCAATGCCGAGGATTACTCAAGTTCTGTGACTTTCATGAATCTTGCGAGTTCCAAGTATTTGATAAATTAAACTAATAATGTGAATTCCACGAATTCCATGAATTGCAAAAATTCAGTAAATTCCTTGAATTTCGTGAATTACATAAATTCGATGACTTCCGCGAATTTCGTCAGTACAGTAAATCTGGCGATTAACGGAATTCAACGAATTCATCAACTTCAAGAAATTCTTGGAATTTATGCACTTTCACGAATTCTTGGAATTCCCGGAACTCACGCAATTCGTTCAATTCACGGAATTAAAGCAAATCAAGGAGTTTACAGAATCCGCAAAATCCACAGATTTCAAAAAATTTATAGAATTAAAAAAAACATTATATTAAAAACATTCACAAAAATCCCTGAATTGATGGACATCACGAAATTCATTGTATTCATGGAATTTCCGCAATTCGCCGAATCCATAGAATCACAAGATTTATATAAGTAACAAAATTCGAGGAATCCACAGCATTCAAAGAATTCATCAAATTCAAGAAATTCGTGGAATTCACGGAATTTCGCGAATTCCGTGAATTCCATAAATTCTACGACTTCCGTGAATTTCGCCAGTTCAGTAAATTTCGTGATTCACGGAATTCAACACATTTACGAAATTTATTGCTCTGGCGAAGTCCACTGAAGTCATCGAATTTATGGAATTCACGAAGTTCAAGGCATTCACGATATTACTGCAATTCGCTGAATTCATGGAATTTAAGTAATTTGCGGAATTCATCGAATTATCGGAACTCACCAGATTCATATAAGCCACAGAACTTGAGGAAATAATTCAAATAATTTATGAAATTCGTGGAATTCATGGACTTTCACGAATTCCGTGAATTCCGTCAATTTCTCCAGTCCAGTCAATTTCGTGATTTCGGTAAATTCCTAGAATTGTATGGATTTCTGGAATAAATTTAATGCCGGGAATTCCATAAATTCCGTGAATTCCTTCAATTGCATGAATCCCATGTATTTCGCAAAATTCATGATTTCCTTGAATTCCATTAATTCCTCGAATTCCATAAATTTCATATGTTCCATTAATTCCATAAATTCCTTAAATCTCGAAAATTCTATTAATTCCATGAGTTCAATAAATTCCGTGAATTCCACAAATTCTGAGAATTCTATCAATTCCGTGAATTCCACGAATTCTGAGAATTCTATCAATTCCGTGAATTCCACGAATTCTGAGAATTCTATCAATTCCGTGAATTTTAGGAATTCCGTGAATTCCTTGTGCACAATTTTTCTCTGACAAACGTTCTATACAAAAATATCTTATAAAATGTTGTAAAGTTTTTATAAAGACTTCAACAAAATTCAGAAACAGGTGAACACTTGAAATGAATAGTGGACTGCTTTCAGGATCCTTGAATTTTCTGGTTCAATTTAATAAAAGAAAATTTACAAAGAAGCTTTACATTAATAAAATTTATTAAGATTTACCTTGAAATCATATTGACTCATTTATTCCTGCTCACGTTATTGCAGTTCTTCCTTGAAAACAGATAAGACATTCTTGATAAAAGATACATTTCACGATGATGTTTGTTTTTTTAATTACTGGAAGGAAATATAAATAATAAAATCATCCCGCGCTTTACATACGAAAGAAAAAAATCTAATTTAACCAAAATTCAGAGATAAGTTCAGTTAACATAATTATGAAGAGAGTTCAAAAAGAGACAAAAAAGAGAACACTTGATATCTCCTTAGATATTAACCTCCCCCCCCCCTCTATCCTAAAAATGAATAAATTGATAGTAAAATGTTAAGAATTTTTAAAATTCTTCAATACTTCTGCAACACTTCTACAAAAAAGCGTGAAGTGAAAATGCAAAAAAATGGGTTTGGAATGACGAAACAGCAAAATATGTATTCCAGGAAATCACGGCATTTACTGGATTTTCAGAATTAATGGAATTATGTGGAATTTGTGGAATTCACAAAATTCACGGAATTTATGAAATTTACTGAATGCAAGAAATTCATGGAATTCTAGGAATTTTAGAAATCATAAAATCCACGAAATTCATGGAATTCACTTATTTCATAGAATTCATGGAATCATATAATTCAAGTAATAATAGAATTCATTGAACAATAGAATTCAAGAAATTTATAAAATTCACGAAAATTATGAAATTCACGGAATTGGTGGAATTCGTGGAATTAAGGAATTTATGTAGTTTATGAAAATGGTAGAATTCACGGAATGCAAGGAGTTCATGGCATTTATGAAATTTGTGGAATACGTGGAATTTGTGGAATTCACCAAATTTACGCAATTTATCAAATTTACAGAATACAGGGAATTCATGCAATTAAAGAAATTTACGGAATTTATGGAAATCATAAAATTCCCGGAATTCGTGGAATTCACGGAATTTATGGAAATTATAAAATTCCTGGAATTCATGGAATTCTTGGAATTTATGGAAATCATAAAATTGCCGGAAATTCATGGAATTCACGGAATTTATGGAAATCATAAAATTATATAATTTACGTATTAACAGAATTCACAGAACAATAAAATTCAAGTAATTTATAAAATTCACGAAATTTAAGGAATTCACGAAATTTGTGGAACTCGTGGAATTTATGAAAATTGTGGAAATTACGGAATTCAATGAATTCATGGCATTTATGGACTTTGTTGAACTCATTGAATATTTGAAATTCACCAAATTTACGGAATTTATGAACTTTACTGAATGCAGGGAATTCATGAAATTGAAGGAATCCATGGAATTTTAGGAATCATAAAAGTCACGAAATTCATGGAATTCACTTATTTCATAGAATTCACAGAGTCATATAATTTACGTTATAATAGAATTCATGGAACAATAGAATGCAAAAAATTTAGAAAATTCACGTAATTTATGGAATTCACGGAATTCAAGGAATTCGTGGAATTTATGGAATTTGTGGAAAACATGGAATTTTTTTAATTCATGGAATTTGTATAATTCACAAAATTCGCTGAATTTATAAAATTTACTGAATACAGGGAATTCATGAAATTTATGAAATTCATAAAATTCCCAGAATTCATGGAAATCACCTATTTCATGAAATCATATAATTCACGTAATAATAGAATTTATGAAAGAATAGAATTGAAGAAATTTATAAAATTCACGAAAATTATGGAATTCACAGAATTAGTGAAATTCGTGGAATTAAGGAAGTTACGTAGTTTATGAAAATTGTAGAATTCACGGAATTCAAGGAGTTCATGGCATTTATGAAATTTGTGGAATGCGTGGAATTTATGGAATACATGGAATTTGTTGAACTCATGGAATTTGTGGAATTCACCAAATTTACGGAATTTATTATGAAAAAAGGGAATTCATGGAACTTACGGAATTCATGGAATTCATGGAATTCACGGAAACAATGAAATTCACAGCAATCATGTGATTCACGGAATTCATGGAATTCATGGAATTCACGGAATTCATGGAATTCACGGAATTCACTTATTTCATGAAATAAACAAAATCATATAATTCACGTATTAATAGAATTCATGGAATTGATGAAAATGGTAGAATTCACGAAATTCAAGGAATTCGTGGAATTTGTAGAATACATGGAATTTGTTGAACTCATGGAATTTCTGGAATTCACCAAATTTACGGAATTTATTATGAAAAAAGGGAATTCATGGAATTCACGGAAACCGTGGAATTCACGGCAATCATGTAATTCACGGAATTCATGGAATTCACGGAATTCACTTATTTCATGAAATGAACAAAATCATATAATTCACGTATTAATAGAATTCATGGAATTGATGAAAATGGTAGAATTCACGAAATTCAAGGAATTCGTGGAATTTGTAGAATACATGGAATTTGCTGAAATCATGGAATTGATGGAATTCACCAATTTCACGGAATTTAGGAAATGTACTGAATGCAGGGAATTCATGGAATTAAAGGAATTCATGAATTTCTAGAGATCATAAAATTCACCAAATTCATGGAATTCTCTTATTTCATAGAATTTGTTTCATATATGGAATTTCTTGAACTCATCGAATTTTTGGAATTCACAAAATTTACGGAATTCATGAAATTTACTGAATACAGGGAATTCATGGAATTAAAGGAATTCATGGCATTCACTTATTTCATGAAAGACACAAAATCATATAATTCACGTATTAATAGAATTCATGGAACAATAGAATTCAAGAAATTTAAAAAATTCACGAAATTTAAGGAATTCACGGAGTTTGCAGAATTCACGGAATTTATAAAAATGGTAGAATTCACGAAATTCAAGGAATTCGTGGAATTTGTGGAATACATGGAATTTTCTGAAATAATGGAATTTATAGAATTCAACAAATTCACGGATTTTAGGAAATTTACTGAATGCAGGGAATTCATGGAATGCTAGAGATCATGAAATTCACCAACTTCATGGAATTCTCTTATTTCATAGAATTCACGGAGTCATATAATTCACGTAATAATAGAATTCATGAAATTAAGGAATTCACGGTATATATGAAAATGATGGAAATCACGGAATTCAAGGAATTCAAGGAATTTATGGAATTTGTATTATATATGGAATTTCTGGAATACTTGGAAGTCAAGAAATTTTCAGTGTTCTAGGAATTGAAGGAATTCAGAGAATTCGTGAAATTCCATTGATTCGACGGATTCCATGAATTAACTGAATGTCTTTATTTCCTTGAAATTCAAGAATTCCATGAATTTCGTTCATTCCGTAAATTCCGTGATTTTTTTTTGTTCTGTGAATTCTGTGTTGCTTGCGTCTCGTGAATTACTTGCATTCCATAGACTTCTTGAATTCTGGGGATTCTATGAATTCCTTAAATTCCGCGACTTGGGTGAATTCCGTGAATTCTGTGCGCTATATGAATTCCACCGATTCCTTAAAAACTCCAAATTCCTTAAATTCCATGAATTTCACGAATTCCATTTTTTCAATGAACTGTACGAATTCCTTAAATTCCTTGAATTCCACAAAGTCCTTAAATTCCAATAATGCTTTGAATTCCATTAATACGGTCTCGAGATATCAAGCCGCAATTAGGATACAGAAGTGTTACTATCTACTGGACTTGAATTGTAAAATTCTAATAAATATAAGGTAAATTAATAAAATCAGCATTTAGATACTACAAAATTATGTAATTTATTGTTAGATTATGTTTCGGAAATACATTTGCTATACGTTTACTGGAAGTGTTCAACAGCAATTTTTGACAGTGCAGTATTCCGCCTGATAACCTTTAAAATTTTTCTAAACAATTCTTTTAACTCAACTCATCAAATTAATTTTAAATTTCCCAACACTTCGCCCTCGTTATTTTTGCTTTATTATGCAGAAACTCGTTTAAACATTTAATCTGCTAAAATATATATTGATCATCACCCATTTTACTGATCAGCGATTACACAATTTTGTAATGGCTATGTAACTGATAATTTAATATTTAAATTTAACTATTTCTGTTTTTCCCCACAGAATTAAGTTTGCAGATGAACCAACCTATAGGTTTCGAACCTGAACGACTTCGAACTGATGAGGAAGTGATTGCAGACCACGCTTCTGAGGAAATGGGTTTACTACTTTATGAACCTCACACTAGACCAGTATTAGATACGTTACGTAGGGGATTTTTTACAAGAAGACTAACCCTGAATTTAGTGTCAGGTATATATTTTGTAACAAGAGGTTATTTAGTCATTGGGTGGTTGCATGATGGCAAGATTGAACCACTGCTTAACCAATCTAACAAGGTGTCTGCATATCATTTAATTCATAGAACTATACTAGAAATGAATAATGCATCTTGCGAGCTAATGGGTGTGGGAGGCGTTTATGTTAATCCAAAAAATCTACAACCTGATGGCACTACAAGAGCCATCAGCCATCGAAGACACGAAAGACACGGCAGCGACAGCAGTGAAAGCAGCATCAGTTTCTCCGAAAAATCCAGCATCTTCAGCGGAACCAGCAGCCCCATCGGAAGCCCCAGCAGACATTGACTTAGGGTTTCTTGCCCTATTAGTAGGTTAATTAGATCGTTCAAATCTCCGGTCCCCCCTATTTCCTCTTTTCTATCCTATCCGCTTTGATCATATTTTGTCATCCTCTCCACTCCCGGGCCATTCCAGTCATCTCCTAATCACTTCCCTTTATTCCCGAACCTGCTGACCATCCAAATGACCATCATAGGCACTCTCATACTACATTTTTATGTTACCTCATACCTTCTCCGCATTGTTCACCCATGACAGTCTAACCCTATTGACGCTCACCTGCCCTCTTATCATTCCCTACCAACTTACCCTTCTCTGAAAAAAGTGCAGCAGAAGGACGGAATGATACCCGACCAAAACTATAAGGGTTTGCCTTCTGGGGCAACAAAATCCTAAAACACAATGTATCTGAATTAAATCTTTAAAAATCAATAAAAAATTAACGATCTAAAAAAGTTTGGTTACTTTATTGGGAGCGTGCATTAATTGTGAGAGATTTTTTTAAACAAAATTGCGGGTTCATTTGAAAAAGTGGTTAACAGTTGATCATTTAAATGTTTCTTCTTCTTTAGCCACTACTTTCCCCATCCTTCTGTCAGCATACGGATACCATCTCGTGAAACCGACTCGTCTTTTGGAGCTATCCACGATTCGACCCATTTTTTGCATCTTTACCAGAAGTAAATCGTTGCTCAGACAGACCATGATTCATGGATACCATCTCGTGAAACCGACTCGTCTTTTGGAGTTATCCACGAATCGACCCATTTTTTGCATCTTTACCAGAAGTAAATCGTTGCTCAGAGAGACCATGAGTCATGGATCGGAAGAGGTGGTAATCAGATGGCGCGATGTCTGGAGGATACGGTAGGTGGGGTAGGCCTTCTTATTTCAGCGTTATCAAGACAATAACATAGGAACTCTTTTCGATTTTAACGTCAGAGTAGTTGTTCATTATTGAAAAATTTTCTTTCCACGTCCCTTGGCTTTAGTTTGAATGGTACACAATTGTTTTGCTGTTGGACCATTGATACTGATCTTAAGCAATGAAACGTCTTAAATTTCTCACCCTCACTCTTTTGAGGATGGTAAAACGTCACCTAATGAAAACTAAGGCAAAATGACGGGGGTTGGACATGCATGTTGGAACGATATACCTCGATGCCATACAATACAAGTAACGCTATCTCTTTAAAATCGCTCAAAATTAATGCACGCTCCCAATACAAATTTGGATGTTTGTTTATAACCATTATACCATGGATGAACACAATATTACAGTTATTGGAAGTGGCAGAAAACGAAGCCAGCACCCATTGGTCCTAAGTCAGCACTTAATTTTTTTCGCATTGTCAGCTATGAGAAACGCCAATTTAGGCATCAAAGATATTGCAACAGATTGCATAAGTTCTTCAAAGATTACATAATATCTTAAATATTAAAATATAGTAAGAAAAAATATGCGTCATGTTTTTTAGTTAGTTGTATTTTTAATCTTATTTTATCTTAAGTAAATCTAATCATTTCATTACGAAATGATAAAAAGATTCTGATTTCATGTTTGTCGTCAGCACAGATTTATTCAGTAAAATCTTAACGCCTCTTATTTGCGAGACAACAAACTTGCAAATGCGTACTTTAATGAGTCATATCATTAGTTTTACTGTTAAATAAATGATTGATTAAAGAATTAATTAGTTTTTTCTTTACTTTGACAGAATGAGGACGTTTTATTGTTTCGTTTTCACATTACCGATCATCCTCAATTTTATTGGTGGGTATAAAAAAGGTCTGCAATTTTCCTACTTCAAAAAATTTCTAAGCACTACTTCTTACCAATATTTCGAAATTACTCACTGGTAAACTCGTAATCTTTAATTTCACAACATTTTATCTTTCCACTTTCAGTTCCTTTCAATTTTAGTTTTTTTGGGAGCGTGCATTAATTTTTGAGGATTTCTAAGTGTTGGCGTTATTTATTCTATAACGCATCGAGGCATATCTTTACTATTTGCATGTCGAAGCCCCATCATGCAGGCTTAGATTTCATTACGTGTCGTCTTATCCAAGTGCAAACAGCATATTTTTTTAGCATTAAAAATGTCGGCTTACGTACAAACGAAGCATAATTTGCGGAAAGTTTTAATTTCCTTTACTGTACTGTGAGCTACTCCAAGCTAAGGAAACCGTCGCGGGCGATTTTTCGAAAACGACTAATGCGATTAGGCCAAGAATGAATGAAAAAACGGCTGCTTCTGAGCAACGATTGACTTCTTACGAAGATGCGAAAAAATGGGTCGATTCGTAGATAACTTCAAAATACAAGTCCTTTTTCTGACTTGGTATCCATATGCAGCCAAGAAAATAGGAGAAATTAATGACGTTTCATGGAGAATAAACCTGCATTTTAAATAAACCCGCAAATTTACAAAAAAATCCCTCAAACTTAATGCACGCTCCCAATATTTGTTATACACACAGCATTTCCATCTTTATTTAAACCTTATTATATTATTAAAATTCTCCCATTTCTGTTTCTTCAAACAGAAATATGTTCGCAGATGGGACGACCTCTAACTGATGATGAAGTGATTAAATTATACGCACAAGAGCCCATGTCTAGAAAATTTTATATGCGTTCCATTTCACCAGAATTAAACACGCTACATAAGGGGTACGATGCGGACGGACGACGCCTAGATTTAAACTCAGATACAACGTTAGTGCTAAAAAAGGCTAATCTGGTCATTGGATGGTTGAAGAATGGCAGGGTTGCTCCATTATTTGATAAAGCTGATGATGAGGTTGCCTATCATCATTCGAGTAGACGTATATTAAAAATGAATGCTGCATCTCGCGAGTTAATGAATATAGGGGGCGTTTATGTTAATCAGCAAAATGTACAACCCGATGGCACCACAAGATACATCCGCCAAGGAAGACACGAAAGACGCGGTAGCCATAGCAGCGAGAGCAGTTTCAGCTCTGAAACGTCCAGCATCTTCACTGAATCCAACAGTACTTCCGGAAGCCCCAGCAGGCATTGATTTGCATGAGCTTAAAAACTCTATTTTTCCGTGTTTTCTCCAGGTCCCTCCTATCTACTTTCCTTAATTCCTGAACCTGCTACCTAAAAAACTAAACATCATAAACCCTCTCCTACCACTTCCTTATTTCATCTTACCCTCTTCTCTTACTTTCCCAAACATTACCATCCTCCCTAATCACACACATCTGACTTCTTATTGTTCCTTTCTAAATTTCACTTCTGGGGGATAAAGTATAGCAGGCGAACGGAAGCACATTCGACCAAAACTATAATGGTTCCCTTATGTGGCTGCAGAATGCGAAAGACAAGGGGTCCTCATTAAAACTGAAAAAGTTAATAAAAAGTAAACAATAATAAAAAATATTATTATTTGACCAATTTAGATGCTTTTTATAATCATATTACCATTAGGCCTCAAAAAACACACTAGTGCGAATTCGCACCAGAAAAATGTTGACATAAGTGTCTTTTCTCACTCTGTAGATAGATGGATCTTAACCCCAGTGTCATTTACTAGTAACTGTTTATCAGGTTAGGTTTGAAAGATGCGCATGGTGCGAATTCGCACTACTTTGGTAGTTTTCGCTTGCAAAGTGGGTGCTTTGAAAAAGAAAAATGAATTTCGCGAGACAATTGATTTTAGATTACATTTTACCTAAAGATAAGAAATTTTTAATGATAATTTTTATTTTTAACATAAATTTAGTAAAAATTATATCTACAAGATAAAATTTTTAAGAAGTTCGAGTTTTGCGCTCATCGAGGAGCAAGTGCAACGTCGCTTACAACTACAAACCATCCACCAAAGTGTCAAGGGCTTAATTTTGAAATTTTTGAAAGTTGTCCCACCAGCGCCATAATTTTTAGAAGTGATTCACGAAAAAACGAGAGTAAAATGCGCTTTTTGTGGAAAAAATGACATTTCAGAAAAGTTCTTTTCATTTTTTTTCTTGTTTGTCTATTAAATTATTTTATTACAATTACCTTTATTGCATTGCATTTCTCAGTACTTTTTACCCTTCCAACTTTATCTTATAATTTACATTTATTTTATTCATGCACGAATTATTAATATTTAAAAATACGAATTCCCAATTCGCACTAGTGTGGTATGAAAGTATATGCAGATGAAGTATGGTCTCTGAGGATTAATGCGCCCAATATAGGAGTTATTGGTAGTAGCAGGCCTCTAATACGTTACAATATAAAGTTTATTAAATTTAGGGGAGATTTGTCCTAAGTCTATACAGTAAGAGTTTTTCGCGAAACGAACGGGCCCATTCTGAAGTTGCGCAACGAGCCTAGGCTTAGCTCCTTCATCAAGTTGAACCGTAGCATTCAAGGAAGTGGTGGGTGAGCGTCATATGTGACGAAAAAGCGCGTGCTCTCCCACCACTTCCTTCAACCGCTGTATGGGAGTAAGTGGTGGGAGAGCGAACGCCTTTCTGCACGTACGAAGCTCCCCCACCACAATAGTTAAGCCTTTTCGACATAAATTTTTCTATTGACTATTTAGGCTTGAAATTTCTTACTCGGCGTTTTTTGGGGTCGCTGAGTTCGAATCTACAATCAAAATTTTTATTTTTTTATAAATCCAAGATGGCGGATATAAATAGGCGGATGAAGATTATAAAAATAGTACATTTCAGTCTGAAAAATATACACGCGGGGGTTCGTGGGGTAGTGCAGTGCGAACATACTATTAAAATGTTAAGTTTTTCAAACCCAATATGGCAGATTCAAAAAGCTGGATCAATAATTTTTAATGAAAGGACAAAGAAAAAGAGCCGCTCTTAGCCGAAACCCGAGTTTGTAATTATATAAATCTAGATGTAATTAAAAATATAGTAAATTCAAAAATTTATTTTACTCGAAAATATACTTGAACAAAAGCGGAAAAATAAAAATTATAAACTCAAAAAATAATAAATATAATTATATCTACCTCGAATTTTATGCGCTTCGATCATTTTATTGGTAATTTCAATTTCATAAATTTTAGCCTAATGGTAGATATTGATAAAATATTAATTTTTTCAATTTATAAGAGACTTTGTTAATTTTATATTTCAAGTAAACAGTATTTTATTGTACAGTTATTATTGTACAGTATTTTTTAAAATGACAAATCCTAAAATTTTTCTAAAAATTTATCCGCTATTTTAGATTTTGTCATTTTCAATCTTGCAAATCTGACAAAAGATTTGTAATCAGTAAACCAAAAAAATTATCCTATAACAAAAATCGTATTAAGGTTTTAATGGAAAGATTTTTTGATAATAATTTTTTTTATAAATTATCCGCCATATTGGATCCATTATTTTAAATTTTGAAAATCTGACAACGGATTCGTAATGAGCGCTGTGCCGGAAAGGGATAAATCATTTAAAATTTACAGGAAATGGTTTTAGACGAATTATTGCAAATCAAAGCATTAAAAATTGCACTCAAATCTCTCTTTTAAACCGTTTAAAACAAGTGATGACCGCTTGGAGAAGGCAAGTGAGGGGTAGCAATGGTGGGGTTTGCTTAACGGGTACAGGATGCGAGTCGCGCGATGACCGATTGGAGAAGGCAAGTGAGGGGTAGCAATGGTGGGGGTATACTAAACAGGTACTGGATGCGAGTCGCGCGATGACCGATTGGAGAAGGCAAGTGAGGGGTAGCAATGGTGGGGGTATACAGAACGGGAGCGCGTCGCGAGGGGAGAGAGGACAGGCTATAGAGGGCAACTC
>JAAAKG020137732.1:0-12829 GCA_010014905.2 Druon quercuslanigerum
TTCATAAAAGTGGTTAAAATTTAATTTCTTTGGTTTGTAAATTTTTTTTTTTTAGTTGAAAATTTATATATTTTCTTATCTTTTTTGGTCAAAAATTCAATTTTATGTTCAAACTTTCGAATTTCTAAAAAGAAATCGTCGTTTGGTAGAAAATTAATATTCGAGGTTGAAAATTTACCATTGTATCCTAAAAAATAATCTGTTTAGTTATAAATTCTATTATTTTGTTTGAAGTTTAATTATTCTGTTTAATATTCAACTATTTTTTTAAAATCATAGTTTTTGTTAAAAAAGTTAATTGTTAAATTAAAGTCACCTTTTTTGGTCGAAATTTCAACTGTTTTGTTGAGAAATCGTATTATGTTAGAAAATTAATCTTCTTGGTTAAAAATGCATCGTTTTGTTTGAAAATTCAGCTATTTTACAGAATTAACTATTGTTTTTAAGATTAAATTATTCTGCTGGAAATTAAACTATTTTTTAAAAATCATATTTTTTGCTGAAAATGTTCATTGTTTTGTTGCAAAATAATCTTTTGGTAGGACATTATTATACTTGGTTCTAAAATTCATCTTTGTATATTAATAATTCCACTATTTTGTTAATGTTATCTTTTTTTATTGAAAGTTCAAATTTTTGTTCAAACGTTCAAATTTTTTGAAAAAAAATCGCCGTTTAGTAGCAAATTAATATTCGAGGTTGAAAATTCATCATTGCATCATTGTATGTTAAAAACTAATCTATTTAGTTAGAAGTTCTCCTATTTTGTTAAAAGTTTAATTATTCTGTTTAAAATTCAAATATTTTCTTAAAATCAAATTTTTTTAAAAAAAGTTAACTGTTAAAATTAAAAAATAGTATTTTGGTAAAAAAATAATCTAATTGGTTGAAAATCAATCTTTTCATGTTAAAAATTTAGTGATTCGGTTCAAAATTCCACTATTTTGTTCAAATTTAATTATTTGGTAAGAAATTAAAATTTTGATTAAAGTCACCTTTTTTGGTCGATAATTCAAATGTTTTGCTGATTAATTGTATTATAGTAGAAAATTAATCTTTTTGGTTGAAAATTGATCGTTTTGCTTGAAAATTAACTATTTGGTTACAGATTTTATTATTGTGTTTAAAATAAACTTATTTTGTTGGAAATTAAACTATTTTCGTAAAATCATATTTTTTGTTGAAAAAGTTAACTGTTAAATTAAAAAATAGTCTTTCAGTAAAAAATTAGTCTACTCGGTTTAAAATCAATCTTTTCATGTTAAAAATTCTACAATTTTGTTAATGTTATCTTTTTTTATTGAAAGTTCAAATTTTTGTTGAAAAGTTAAAATTTTTTTAAAGAAATTGTCGTTTAGTAGAAAATTAATATTCGAGGTTGACAATTTATCATTGTGTGCTAAAAACTAATCTATTTAGTTAGAGATTCTACTATTTTGTTTAAAGTTTAATTATACTGTTTAAAATTCAACTATTTTTTTTAAAATCATAGTTTTTGTTAAAAAAGTTAACTGTTAAATCAAAAAATCGTCTTTTGGTAGAAAATTAATCTACTTGGTTGAAAATAAAACTTTTATGTTAAAAATTTGGTGATTTGGTTCAAAATTCCACTATTTGTTCAAATTTAATTATTTGGTAAAAAACTAAAATTTTAATTAAAGTCACCTTTTTTGGTCGATATTTCAACTGTTTTGCTGATTAATTGTATTTTAGTTGAAAATTAATCTTTTTGGTTGAAAATTGATCGTTTTGCTTTAAAATTAACTATTTGGTTACAGATTTTATTATTGTGTTTAAAATTAAATTATTTTGTTGGAAATTCAACTATTTTAGTAAAATCATATTTTTTGTAAAAAAGTTAACTGTTAAATTAAAAAATAGTCTTTTGGTAAAAAATTAATCTACTTGGTTAAAAATTAATCTTTTTATGTTAAAAATTCCACTAATTTCTTACAGTTTAATTATTTGCAAAAAAATTGGACTTTTTGATTAAAGTCATCGTCTTTTGGTAGAAAGTTAATCGTTTTAGTTTAAAATTAATGTTTTTCTATTAAAAATTTATTGATTTGTTTATAAATTCCTATATTTCTTTAATGTCATTTTTGTGGTCGAAAATGCAACTGTTTTGTTAAAAAATCAACTTTTTGTAAAAAATTAATTTTCATGGTAGAAAATCCATCCTTTAATGTTAAAAATTAATCTGCTTGTTTATAATATCAACTATTTTGTTTAATGTTCAATTATTTTGTTGAAAATTCGTCATAGGTAACATAATTCATGGACGGCCCCTTTAGATATTTTTAATTTTTTATCGGGTGATTATTAATGTAAAAAATATATTTTTTTAATTTTAGTTATTTATGTAACTTCATGAAAATAAATTAGTTTTATCTTAAAATAAAAAATATTTTTATTTGCAACAGCGAACTTACGTCCTCTTTTGTTGCATAAAGGCTTTTTTCCAATGATCACTCTCGCTAATGGCCTTTATTAATCTTGAAGCAAGTTCCGCTCTTGACTTGGCACTTTCCTCATCCAATTTCCGGTAATCTGTCGTGTCAGGAATTTGCTTATTAAAAACTTAAAACAGACAAGTGGAAATTTTAGGATAATTTAAAAATCGCGCAAATTGAAATTTCCCATCCCGGAAAAGTCCCGAAGAAAATACTTGAATCAGAAAGTTCTATATTTAAGAAATTCCCATCAAGTTAGGATACTAGCGAATGTAAAAATTTCCGACAATAAAAAATTTGGTGTTTTTTTAAATCAAATTAAGCTCATTAAAAATATTTGACACGTTCTTTAATTAATTAATATTAAATCGGATTAAGAATGATGAATTTTCCGAATATAAGCAATAGAAAATGGTTAAATAATAAAATTAGAAATAAAATAAAATACTTTTACCTGAAGAAAGTATATTTCATTTCATAAAATTCACCATATTTATTTAATTTATTATTTATTAGCGTAAACATTTTTTAATTGATCTCATTTTAACATTTTTTTGTTTCTCCTTTTATGGCCTTGGATGTTTTATTATTTCGGCAATTTCATTTCAAAAAATTTTATTTATCATCAATTTAGTAACTCAACATTTCCATATATTTAATTTTATTTCATCATGAAATTTCGTTCTGAATAAATCTTAACATTATTGACAAAAGTGAAAATTTTATTTTTTAATGTTTTATCAAAACTTTTGAAATTATTCAAAACATACTCGTAAATTTTTTAATGATCTGAACATAACTTAATTCATTCTTAAAAATCAGAAAAACGAGCTTTTCAAGAATTAAAAAAAAATTAAATCAATAAAAATTTTCCTTAAGATTCTTGGGAAATTTTGAAAACGTTTTTTAGTTTCAATAATTAATTTTAAATAAAAATTAAACACTATTTGAAATGCTTTCCTGAAATTAAAAGAAGGAGAAGCTATTGGTATTAATATAATAATAATAAATATATAAGCTATCACAAACTTTTAGAAAAAACTACAAATGTTTGAAAGTTTTTAAAGTTTTTAAAAATAATTTAAGAATTAAAAGTTTATATAGAATTTAAAACCAAATTTATTTTTAAATTTTTGTTATATTTACGTTTACGTTTGATTATTAACTTTTTCACTTTAAAAGATGTCGAATAAAAATTCTGATGCTTTTTAGGAATTTTGAAAAGTTTTAGGAAAAGAAAAAAATTTACTCAGGAATCCTGGGTACTTTCAAATATTTTTTTAATTTTGAAAAATACATTTTTCAAGATAATTTTAGAATTTCAAAAAGTTTAAAACCCTAAGAAATTTCTGAAATTTATGAATTTTAAGAATTAAAGAATTTTTGAGAAATAGTTTCAAAGCATTTTTGAAGAAATTCGAAGAATTTTAAAAGATATTTACAGGTTTTTAAACAAAATTGGTATAATAAAAGATTTAGAGATTACAAAAAAGTAAACACAATATAGATTTTATAAGATTAAATAATATAATTTTAGAACATTTTTAAAATTTAGAAAATATAGAACTTTTCTTTAGATTTTTGAAAATTTTATTTTTAAAGAAAATTTCAAAAGATTTTTAATTTTCGAAAAAGATTTGAATAAATTTCCAAAAAAATTTGAAAGAATTTAGGGCGTTTTTTTCCTTGAAAATATTTTTTTAAATTTCAGTAAGAATTATTATAAGTTTGAGAGATAGTTAGAAGTTTAAAAAAATTCAGAGTATTTTTAAACTTAATAATCTTTTAAAAAATCTAAAACAAAATATGTATTTATGAAGGTTTCCGAAAAAAATTCAGAAGCTTTTTCATAATTTTGAAACGTTTCAAAAAAAAAAAAGAAAATGTTATCAAGATTTTTAAGATACTTGTTAATATTTTTTAATTTCTAGAAAATAATTTCCGAAGAAAATTTGAAAATGTTTTTTAACATTTAAAAAAAGTGGAAAATTGTAGAAATTTTAAAATTATTTTATATTTGAAAAGATTTTAAAAAATTAAAAGAAATATGCAGTTTTTTAAAGATCTTGATATCAAATTTTAAAACATTTTAGGAATTTTTATAGTTTTCTAGAAAACAAAGAATTTTTCTAAATATTCTTGAGAAAAATTTTCATGATTTTGTATTTAAAAAAACTAATTTGTTGAAACTTACATTTTTTTTTAAACCTACAAAAATCTAAAAAATCTTAGGGATGAATTTCCTTTGTTTAAAGTTCATCTTTTTGGTAAACAATTTATCTGCTTTTTGGTTGCAAATTTATTTACTTTTTTAAAAGTTAAACTGCTTCTCCAGAAAATTAATTTTTAGGATAAAAATATAATCTTTTCAGTCTAAAATTCGTATAATGATCTAGAAATAAACATTATTTTTAAAATGATTATTTTTTTATATATTTCTTGTTTAAAAAATCAAACTGTTGTTTTAGAAAATACGTCCTTTTTAGCAAACATTTTATCGTTCATATTATTAAATAATAATCTAAGAAAGATTACAATTATAAAATAAACTTAAAAAATTCTCACTTTTATGTCGCTAAGATTATTAACAAGCCGCAATTTTATTATTATAATTTTTTTTAATTGCAGGAAGTTGGTGGCTTCGGAAATTTTTTTTCTCGGAATTTTTCATTCGTCCCTCGAATTCTATTCTCAATAAAAAATTTGTCTCTAGTTAATTGAAAATCTTAATTCTAAGCTTAAATAATTACTGCCAGGGTTAAGTTTGACTGCCTTTTTTTAAATTAGGATTTAAAACTTACCCTGAGATTGAAGTCTTAGTAAATTAATTTCCTCTTCCCTTTCTTGCTGGGATTGCAAATTGATTTGAAACGCGTACTCCAACTGCATAAAATTATTTCTGACATCACAAAAACTCCTATGTAATTTTTCCAATTCTTGTTCTCTCTCTTGAAGTCTATCTGCCAAATGTCGTGAGTAAGGATCCATTTTTATCAAACTCAGTTGGTTTTATTCAACAAAATTATTTAAATAAATTCATCTAGGACTTTACTTAATATCTGTCAAAATGACACTTAATATTTTCTTAGACTATATTTTTTTAGGTTTTCTTTTGTTTATATTTTTTTTAGATTTATTTGATAAAAGACTTTATCTTTAACCAAATAGTTGCGTTTATAAACAAACATATGAATTTAAAGAAAAATTTAAATTTAATTTAAAATGATGAATAAACTATTATCAAATTAGTTGAATTTTCAACAAAAAAATATAAACTCTCGAAAAAATATGTAATATTTCATATTTGAAGGATAAAATATTGCAGTTTTTTTATAAATAGTTTAATTCATAAAAAAAAAAAGAAAATGTATCTATAGGTATTTTTGAATCCTCTACCAAGAAGATAAATTGGCAACCTAGTAGTTAAAGTTTTAACTACAAAATATTAAGTCTCATAGGAAAATGTAATAGTTTATATTTGAATCGCAAACGGTTTTTCTTTTTTACCTAAAAACAATTTATTTCCATAAAATTTCTAAAATTTAAATATTAATCTGAACATTTTAACAATATAGTTTAATCCACAATTAAAAAGATAAATTTTGAATCAAGAAGATAAATTTTCTGCCAAACAAGACGAATTTTCTAATAAAATGATGAAACGTGATCCAAAACAAAATTACTTTTTAGCAAATTTATGGAACTTTTAAGCAAGTAGTTTAATTTTCTAGACAAAAATATAAATTATCCACGAAAAATATATTAATTCATATTTCAATCCAAAAATGATTGAAATTCTTTTTCCAACAAAATAGAATAATCCAGATCTAAAAAAGATAAATTTTTAACCAATCAGAATAATTTACTGATAAAAAAGACGATTTTTTAAACTGAAATGATAAATCGGAAGCTAAAAAAAATTAATACTTAGGAATATAGTTCAAATTTAATTAAGTAGTTGAATAATTAGGCAGAAAAGAAAAATTCGCAACAAAAATGTAATTTTTTATATTTCAATCCAAGAAGTTATCAATTTTAAATAAAAACAGTTTGATTTGTTTTAAAAAAATAATAAATTTTTTTAACAAAATAGTTAAGTCCTCTAGCAAAAAGATCAAGTTTGAACCAAGAAGATTTATTTTTTGTCCAAAAAGACAATCTTCATAGTAGCAAATTTAATTATTTTATAAAAAATTTGTCTTTCTTGACAGTAAATTATTATGGCAGCCTGAAAATTAATAGTTTTGTTTAAAAATCGAATTTTGTTGATGGAAACTTCAAACCATTTTGATGAAAATGATTTTTTAACACAAAATTTGACTAGCCCATTTTTAATTGTAAAATTCTATTTTTTTTTTAACATTTAAATATTTAATTGGAAATTAATGTAGTTGGTGAATTTTTGCATAAAAAATTATTAATTAATTATTAAGGTGATCAAGAGTAATTCACCTTCACTGAACTGCATTTTTGAGATTTTTTCCCCTCGATATAATATAATTAATTATAAACAATATAAACAATTGAAAATAAAAAATGTATGGATTTTAAATTAAATTCGAATCCAGTGTCATATTTCAAAAATTTAAAATGGTGGATCCAATATGGCGGCCTGATATAAGAAAAATTCACAAAATGCAATTATTTCAGGTGATATTACTTGTATAGGGGTTTTTGAGGTCGCTGATAACGAATCTAGTGTCAGATTTTAAAAATACAAAGAGGCGCTTTATTTTCAAAATTTTTTACCATATGCGTGATCAGTTGCTGTACAAAAAATAAAATAAAAATAAAAATATGAAAAAATTTTTTAATTAAAAAAAAATCAAAAAATAATTACAAAAAATATGGTACTAGTAGGAGATTCTTTAGAACGCTAAAATCATAATTAGCATCTTCTAAGACTCTTGTAGAGGAATCATTTATATTCTAATTTTAATTTTTTCGTCCGTCATATAGAATCCACAATTTTAAATCCTAAAAATCTGACTTTAGATTCGAAATCAGTGACCTCAAAAAGCCATATATATGATTTTTAAATTTTATACGCAGATTTTTGAAAATTAAGTTTGTTATTTTGAATCCGCCATTTTTAATTTTGAAAATCTGACTTCATATTCGTAATAAGCGACCCCGCAAACCCATATGTAAAAATGTTTATATTTATATAATAATTTTTGAAAATTATGTCTACTATTTTGAATCGGTTATTCTGAATTTTGAAAATCTGACTTTAGATTTGTAATCAGCGACCCCGAAAACCCATATGTACAAATTTTTATATTAATAGACTAATTTTTGAAAATTATGTTTACCATTTTGAATCGGCCATTTTAAATTTTGAAAATCTGGCCACAGATTCGTAATCAGCAACCCCTAAAACCCATGCGTACAAATTTTTATATTTAAAGGCTAATTTTTGAAAATTATGTCCGCCATTTTGAATCGTCCATTTTGAATTTTGAAAATCTGACGTCAGATTCGTAATCAGCGATCCCGAAAACCCTTATTTGCGCTATCAGGTCTGAGATAAGTGCAGCAGAAAAATGTGCCCCTGGCAGGGTTAAGGAGGGGAAGCGAGGGGAAATTAGGTGTTGGAGAATAGGGGAAATGACGAAAATTGAGGTAGAAACAGTAAGGAAAGTAAGGCAAAAATGATTAGAGGGTATGTAAAGGAAGTGATGGGAAATTAGGAGAGAAAAAGTAGGAGAAATGCGGGGAAATTATGATAGGGGAAGAATGGGAAACGGGTGTAAATTATTGAAGGGTATTAGAGGAACTGAGGTGAAATTAAGGGGGGAAAAGTTAGTCACTTAGGGAAAATTTAGGAGGGGAGGTAGGAGAAATGAGGAAAAGGAGGGAAGTAGATGTAGGGAACTTAAGAAGCCGACTACTAATAGTGTGCAGTGATTAGATGAGGTGTGAGAAAGAGTTTGGATGGGAGAAGAAAATCTATATAAACTGGCATTCGTGGATGATATAGTGTTGGCGGTAGATGGTAAAGAAGGGATAGAGAGCTTTAATACAGGATTGGAGAAATACTTGGATCAGGAAAAGTTGAATTTAAATTAAAAATATAGAAAGATAATAAGGTTCGTTAAAGGAGGGCAAATAAAGAATCGACAGGGAAATGAAAGGAGTAAAGTTAAAAGAAGTAAAGAAGTTTAAATATTTAGGATATACCTTGCAAACAAATCATAGAGCACGTATAAGAGAAAGAATAAACAAAGCAGTAGGGGTAATCGAGCAGATATTGGAAATAGGAAGAAGAGGTAATGAAATATTAGAGACGGATAATGTGTTTATTTAATACGCTGGTTTTGTTAGTGTTAAGCTATGGTGCAGAGATACAGAAAGGCTGGAAAGAGAAGAAATTAAGACTTAACAAGAATGGTATATAATGTGGAGGCTAAGGGTATACTAGAAGGTGCGCCTACATGTGGTAAGAGGAGAAGCGCGAAGGGATAAATTAATTACTAGAGTAGGAAAGAGAGCATAAGAATTCGAGACTTCTAAAAGAAGGTAAGCGAAGGACGTTATGAAAAGAGTATTTGAAGAAGGTAAAAAGAAGGAAGTGGAAAGGCGATAGATATAAGAAAATCGGAAGAAGAAAGCAGGGAGTTATTTAGTGTTAGAGGATATTAGGGAGGGGGCTTGAGTAAGTCATAATTCTTGTAAGAAAATAAACATGTGAAGACAATTAACAAAAAGATAATTTGGTCGATAAATCAAAATATAATAGATGGTATGAGATGATTAAAAAGAAGAGGCTACCAAAGTGTTCACAAAAGGAATAAGTAGAGAGAAGATGGATTAGAATAGCAGGAGTTAGATTAACGAATGAGGTTTAGGAAGAGTTGTACTGGGAAAAGGAAGAGAACATAAAGTGCAGTATCTGTGATAGGGAAGAAGAAATATAAAACGTTTATGGAAATGATGTAGGAGAGGACTGGAATATAAAGAAAGCTGTCAAAAAAATATCGTAAAGATTTAAGGGAGGATCAGTTGGGTGAGTATTGGATAAAGGAGTTAAAAGGGGTTAGAGGACTAACTGAGGAAGAATGAAAGAATAGAAGTAGAAAGATGTAAGAAAAGGAGGTCACTTAAAAATTGAGGGATACATTATGATTAAAAAAATTAGAGGAGGTGGAGTTGGGGAGGTTATAGCTGGAGAATGGAAGTAGGGGATGTGAAATTTTAGCTGGGGAAGCAAAGAACAAGGGAAATTAAAGGGGAAATAAGTTGTGGAAAGCGTTGAAGACTTGGTGCAGGGCGAAGAAATGGGATGAAAAATAGGGGAAGTATGACGAGTGGAGGAGGGGAAATACAGGAGGGATGTTTTAAGATAATTAGAGCAGCATCTACTTTGACTAGTTTTTTTTTCAATCATATTCTACCCTGATTAAAGCTGTTGTACATTTTAAAAACCATCTCATTGTGAAAATTACACGTAACTCTTCCGGGTCTGGTGTGCTTTTAGTTATAAACGGATGTTAGCTTGGAGGCAGGATTTCCTGCCTTATAGTAGTAAAGGGTTTCCAGACAACTTTGGCTAGCATGGTTCATCCTTTGTTAACATTATCCCACACGTTCATAAAGAGAAATTTTTAAATAGAGTCCATCCTCTGTATGAAGTAATGATGAAGGATGCAACATTCTTCAACATATTTCTCTCACTGAAAAATATCGAGCCAGACATTCTCAATAAAAAGAGAAACTTTCTGAAATTCCGATTCTGCGGAATAGTTCCTTGTAATTAGGTCAACACTGAATACGCTAGAAATTGTGGTAAAATGCGATTGTGGCGTTTACATTCACATGATGGTGCAATTAGAGTCGGAAATTTCAATAGCCGAACTGATGATTAATTTTGCAAAAAAAATCAGGTATGTGAAATTTTTTTTATTATTATTCGAATTTATTAAATGTTTAATTATTTAGTTGCGTGTACGTTTTATTTATCATTTACTGTTTTTTCAGATATAGATAAAAATTTAGTTGAACCATACAGATTTTCATTGATGCAATAAAATATTTAGTTAATTCAACCAAACTTTTTGGTTGAATTAACTGAATACTTTATGTGCCAAGAAATCTGGTTATGACATATCACAAATTTGGTTAAGGCAACTAAATATCTTGTTTTTGACATAAAAACCATGTTCTATGGTACAGCCAACAAAATTTTTGTTGACGCAACTAAACCGTCGTCTGTGTGCAGTTTTGCTTACTCTAGTTCTTGAAATGTTTCAAATTTAAATTAAATGCTACTTAAAAATTACGTAAGACGCTTTGGCAGGGGAGGGGGTGGTAAATATTAGGGAAGAAAAATTTGTGCTGAAAAAACAAGACGCAGAAATTCGATCTATTAAATCAAAAGCGAATATTATGTTGAAGAAAACATTTAATTTATTGTTCATATAACTTATTTAAGAACTTTCAAACTTTTAAACATGAGCTCCCATGAAAAATCGACGAATCACTGATATTTTCAGTTGTTTATAGAACATTTTAATTTTTGTATATTTTTTCATAGAAAAATTTATAAATCAAATGATCAAATTTTTAACAAAAAAAATTACTGAATAGTTGAATTTTAAACCAAAAAGATAATTTTTTATACAAGATGATTAAAATGTTAAGTCCAAAAAGACAAATTTTCAAAAAAAATACTTACATTTAAAGCCAAATAGTTAAATTCAAAAAAATAAAATGCTTAACGAAAAATGAACCATTTAAATTTCTTAATAAGTTCGTTACTTTTGAACACAAAGCAAGAACAAATTAAAAAAAAATTAAATTTATGAACAAGGAAATGAATTTTTAATAAAAAAATAAATTTCTGAGTTTCAAAAATTAATTTTTAGCAAGAAAAACAAATTTTAAACTAAAATTATGATTCTTCACGGAAACAAAAACATGATCGAATAGATTATTTTTTAACCAATCAGATGAAGTTTCAACCAACTAGTAGAATTTTCTTCTAAAAAACCGATTTCCGAACAAGAAAATAGCAATGAATGACTAAATTTGTGAAAAGACAGTGATTTGCAATTTTTTAAAAAGTGAGTTTATATTTTAAAATGTGATAAAATTACATAATAATTCTGTAAATAAAAAATTATGGATTTACATTTTAATTTTAATTTTAAACCCGTTTAATTAAACCAAAACGTTACTTTTCTTAGATGAAAGGGCAAGAAAAGAGTTAAATTTCAAAGGCAAAATGTTTTTTTAGCTCATAATGACAACAGATCAACTTTAATATTGCGAGAACAGATTTTCAATAAAAAAAGTGGAATTTTCAAACAAAAAATGACTTTCCAACAAAATGAATGAACTTTAAAGCAATAATAGAATTTTTATTATAAAAGATGAATTTTGTAATCAAAAATATAATAGTAGACATTTCAACAAAAAGAGATTAAGGAGTTAACTTTTAATCAAAAGCAGTTAAATTTTAAATTGAGTTTTTTCTAATTCAATTTGCAATTAAGTGGAAAAATGATAAAAATGAAAAAATAGAAAAAGAGGGGAAAGCTTTCTTGCAATAAGAAAATAGGAATTTTTATATTTTACAGAAATTTAACCATTTGGTGGAAGATTGCTTTTTCTTTTTGGTTCTAAATTAATTTTTGCAACTAAAAATTTAACTATTCGACTTTCAGTTGTCAATTTTTTTTTTTAGTTGGAAGTTTTACCATTAGGTTAAAAATACACCAGAACCTCAATTTAGTCACCTGCGTTTAAATTATTCCTATAACTGCTGACACTGTTGTAAAAACAAAGTTTTTATTAATATTTGTAAATAAAGTTAAATAAAGTTAGTAAAATACAAATTTTATTACTATTAAAAATTTCTGGTCTTGATTGATTAACATTTTTAATTATTATATTGCAAAAAACACCACCGGGGTAAAGGTACGTTTTAATTAGTGGAAACAAACTTTTGTGCGCCGTGAGTGCCTCCTGGCAGAATTAAATTCACAAAGCGAGCATGCGGGCGGGATTTGTTCTATATTTCTTTCAAGAAGAACATTTTTACGTTGAGAAGTAGAAACGTCTTCATTAACAGAAAAAACTTTCTTCTGATTTTCATGCTTGTTTACATGGCTCAAAACACTTTTGACAAATACTTGAACTTTACCTAATTCTTTTGCACTTACATTTTGACCATCCTTGTCACTTTGTATATTCTTTTGTTTCGTAGATTTAGTGTACTTAAAAATTAAAGATCGAATACACCTTTTAATGAGTATCGTTGCAGGGTTATGTAGTATGCAAAAGAAGATGTTTTCGGAGGAGTTATTGTGAAAAGAGGCCATCTTGAACAACCTTTTCCAGATTCAGTGCTGGCACATTAATAACTTCGAAAT